>JBBJLS010000016.1:13557885-13574609 GCA_037577275.1 Bryconaethiops microstoma | reverse complement strand
AGGCCTTCTCATCCAACATCAGTGCCTGACCTCATAAATGCTCTACAGAATGAATGGGCACAAATTCCCACAGAAACACTCCAAAATATTCAGGAAAGCCTTCCAAGAAGAGTGGAAGCTGTTATAGCTGTAAAGTGGGACTAACTCCTTATTAAAGTCTATGTATTTGAATGCAGTGTCATTAAAGTCCCTGTTGGTGTAATGGTCAGGCGTCCCAGTACTTTTGTCCATATAGTGTGTCTGCATTAGGATTACCACATTGTATTCTGGAACTGAATTTAGATTTATTTAGAGACATGCAAAACTAAACGTTCCTTCATTTTGCAGTGCTAGGAAAAGGTGTACATGTGACAATAAGCAGAAACGGGAGTACCAGTGTGATTTAAAGAAGATGCCAGATGGTGCAGGAAGTTCCAGCCTGCACTGTCCAGGCCACTGTGTTCTTTTCTGCAGTTACATGAAGCAATAGTGCCACTCAGTGGACCAAAAGAGACACTTCCCTGATTACTGACTACTTGTAGCAAAAATGAATAGAAATATAAAATGTATTACATTATGGCTCACATGAATGCTCTGTGAATTCTGTATGCAACATTATTCAAATGATTTTTATTTTATTTGATTAATTGAAGTTGCATAATATTCCATTTGATGGCAGAATGGAAAAAGTTCAGGCCACTTCAAACTGTTCAAGCCTTATTATTTGTCTTAATATTTACTGTTTGTTTTTTTTTAAAATTCAAACTACACTATTTTGCAACACGTGACGCGTATGGCTGAAAAATCTGCAGGTGAAAGTGTGATTTTTGCTTTTTCAGTGCTTGTATTTTTTTTTTCTTACTTGTATTCTTTAGAAATGTTTTTAAAAGACCCTGAAATATAACTGGTTACTCCAAATATCACTGGAATATCAGAATGCTTGCAATGTGTTACAAATGTACTCTTCTTTAACTGTAAGGCATATAGGTGCTGGCCCCTATAAAATGCAAACGCTCATATAAAGTGTATACAAGAGCAAACATTTCTCCATAGTCTCTTTTCATCTGCAAAATGGTTTAAATGAAACTATGCTATTGTCCACTAGATGGCAACAATTTGTTTTATGAATTCCATTTGTAATTTCAAAATGCTGCTTTCATTGAAAATTTCTATGTTGGTCCAGGAGATGGCCCACGGGAATGTTTTGAAGACTCATTATAGTACTCATAGTATATAGTATATTGTATTATAGTACTTATATTAAATAGTGTAGTGTATTATAGTGCTCTTAGTATACAGTACAGTGTATTATAATACTCATAGTATACAGTACAGTTGCTGTGTCTCAGTCAGGGTGAGAAGGTTGGTCATTCAAAGGCTATAGTAGTCAAAATCCATCCCCCAGGGTAAACGTATGAAACAGTGAAAGCACAAATTAAAGTACTTTTACAAAAATCAGAGGCTCAAAAGTATCAGATTGATTATTGCTCGTAGAATTATGGAAATGCAGCATAACATCCTAGTACCTTCAGCTTCAGCACAGGAAATGAAATTCGTCAAACTACATTCCTTTCTTTTTGTTATTCTTTTCATTTTACACTAAAATAAAACGCTAAAGCTCCAAGTCTCACAGCAGTACCGGTGCTGTCACCACAAATCAAATTAGTAGTTAAATAATAATGATTCAAATGTAAGTGAGATTCCTTTCGTCATAAGCGTACTTGAGGAAAGTATACTTGACAGCTTGGGAAAGTACTAGTCCATCAAAAGTACTTACATACAAGATGTACTTAAGTACATTCAGCTGAGTGAACTAGTTGTGACCCACCTCTGATAGCTGCTTATGAATCATGGGGTGAAATTGGATAAGCAGCGATATAAAGGGTCCAATTAAGACATCAGACATCACACACACACACACAAACACACACCCACACACATATACATGTGCACACACACACACACACACACACGCGCGCGCGCGCACACACACGCACGATTTACCACAATTGCCCTGCTTGCCTGCGCTGTCACTAGTTAGGCCATTAACTGAGATTTCAGTATTATGCAGAGCTCATGTTCCTCTTTAACAGTATTTGGATCGGTCATTCAGATCAAAACCAATAGGAAGAGACAGTTTTGTGGAGTTGTGGAGATCTGGCTCTGCATATGGCCAACCTTGCATTTAAATTAGGCTTATATAAATTAAAAGATTATTATAACAATATTTAATCTCAAGCATTTCCTTTTTATACTGAAGTTGTGCAGGTTCTGACCCACATCCAAACTCCAAAGATTCCAAAAAGGGATGGTCAACTTTACACACGGAGAAGCTTACTTGTAGCGTGAGGCACTCATGTATTTAGGAACACATAAAAATGCCAGCCAATTTTTTTTTTAATGTTTTCACTTTGCATATCACGAAACATAATGACATCAAAAGAGTCATGCAAATGTTCACATCTGATCCTAAGATATCTCTTATTGCCTTTCTAAACTGATGCAAAGTCGTGTTAATAGTTGCTCATACCTGTATGACAAGGCTTTAAAGAGGAATTCCAACGATTTTTTCAAACGTCCCACACACTTTACGTCCAGGTGTAAACAAAGTGACCGAGAGTTTCGATGTGAAATGGTTTGTTGCAGAGAAATGTACCAACTCTGACTTCTTCATAGTAGTGGTAATTAGTGGTGGCTCAATACCACTTTTTAATGTTTGATATGATACTGTTACCATGCATATCTGTTGATACGATACCAATTCGATAAAGTCTTTTCCCCTCTCTTAAACAACGAAGCTGTTAATAATAATAATGTCTAGATGCACCTCGCTAAACTTACTCTTAACCTGCATTTTAATGTAGGACATCAGGAGAAATCTGATCTGTGTTACTTGTGTCCTTATTGAGTCTCTTTATGGCATGTTGCTCAAAGTTTAGTTAAACATTTATGTTATATTTATAGATCAGGCTTTTTCTGATATCCAGTTCAGAAATTTTAGCTTTTATCGAATCAACGTATTGGATCGGTACAGACCTAGTGGTGACTGGAGATGTGATACCTACATTTCAAATATAGCCATTTCATTTATCATCCTAAACAACCAATGGTAATGATAAAAAAGGATAAATCTTTCTACTACAAACGGCTTTTAAACAAGGTTTTAAACTAAACTAAACTAAAACCTTATCAAAAAATATTGTAAAATAGTCTCATGAATATGGGTTCTTAACCATATAGTCTAATAACTTTCAGAGATACTGAACAGCTCCTATCATCACCACAGTAAACAATTTTGATTCTGCAAGTTTCTCTATAATAGAGCATTTCACATCAGACCCCTCATAATGACTGTGTACATGTTAACGATTTAATCATGTAGAAATTTGGAAAAAAGTGGTGGAATTCATCTTTAACGGATTATATAAATAATATGTACATCACTGTTCTTGCCATGATCAACATTTCCAAACCACAGAACAAGGCAAATAGTCAAATGGTTGTTTTACACCATATGTTTGTGCTTCTTTATTTTTTTTTCCTCTGGTCCTTCACATAGTATTATTAGATAAACACTGTACCTGCTTTAAAATTGTAAACGCAGAGTGTTCGACAAAAACGGGTTTTTTTTCGTAAAGGTTCATTTTCAATGTTCTGAATGTGCTCAAGATTCTAAAAGTGCTTTTATATAATGTATTGCTAAAGCAATGGAATTAAATAGTCGGAGGAAATATACACACTGGATAAAGAAAAAAACATGAACTGTACAAGGGTGTTCAATACAAATGATAAGTTAATACACAGTTAGGATTTCACGCACAAGTTAAATGTTATCTGTTAAAATGGTTAATGCATATTTTCAGTTTTTTTTTTTTTGTGTGCCACCAACATCAGAGGGAGGGAAAAAAATGCTTTGGGAAAATGATGGACATTTAAAACTGCTTTGCTGTGCTTTGTTTAGGTAAAGCTCTGGACTCGATTGCAAAATCTAAATCACAATGAGTAGGAAGGTAGTTCTACATCATCAAATATGCATCATTCACTTATTCACTTAGTGTATTGTTGAACCAGTTCGCCAGCCAGCAATGAAAAGTCTGTGGTCCCGAATCCTTTCGTCCTGAACGTGCCGCTGTACTGTTCGTCATGTCTGATTTGGAAGAGCAGGATAATGCTGTCGCCTCTTGGTCTTGTCTGAGAATACGATAAAGTGCATAACCAGTTCTAGACGATTTCTTTTAACGGGGTCATGAATGAAATCCTTCACAATAAATGACCACAATGAGGACACGATTCGTTTTTCTTTCGTTATGGACTGGAAACAAACATTTGCTGAGGAAAGCTGTGCATGAGCAGGTGGCATGAGAAGGGAGAACGACAGGCTAATACTCAAGATGTCAATGTCAACTCAGTAAAATGCTAGAAAGCGGTGGTTCGGGAGTCACGCCTCCAGACTTCCCCAATAGATTCCGGTGGTCATTAAAGGAGCCAAATAAAAGATATAGAGAAAAGAGTCTGGTTGGTTGACTGTGCACCGAAGAATACCTGATTCAGATCCAAAGGAGGAGGGTAATAGATGTGATGAGGGACTTTTTGTACACTTTCAGTCACTCACATCATTGCTGAAGCCGTTCTCCAACGTCAGGGGTGTCGAACTCGGCTCCTGGACAGGATACT
This sequence comes from Bryconaethiops microstoma, assembly GCA_037577275.1. Taxonomy (NCBI): domain Eukaryota; kingdom Metazoa; phylum Chordata; class Actinopteri; order Characiformes; family Alestidae; genus Bryconaethiops; species Bryconaethiops microstoma. The sequence goes on along the minus strand of JBBJLS010000016.1, from coordinate 13,569,956 downwards.
GCACTGCAGAGCATTCTGCACCTGACTCAACCCATCAGCTCATTACAAAGGCCTTTGTGGATTCAGAGTGGTTGCTGGAATTCACACCAAATGCAAGTCAGCGATATACAAGCACTGCATAAGTACAGTGCGAGCGGTCATCCGTGTCAGTTTCGTTCTTCAGCCTGGAATAGCAACTTGTCTGCCTGCAGCAAGGATGAAGCCCAATACTTGCGCTTGAGTAAAAGTAGATGCGTTTTAAAATACTACCTGAATAAGAGTACAATTATTCCACCTATCTTTCTGCTTGACTACAAGTATGAAAGGACCTGCTTGTAAAGGAATCTGCATATGAAATGTCCAGGTGAATATTCAACTTGTATAATATTGTCTTGATGAAGAAATTCTATTACTAACGCAAAAGAACTTGACTTTTGATAACTTTGACCTTCACAAGCAAGTATTTTGCACTTTTACTCACTTATAATCTAGACAGAATATTTGTATATTTTACTCGAGTTGCATTTTTTAAAGAATAAAAAGTGTTGTGTTGTCATAGTAGGTTACAGCGCTGTCCTCCATGCAGCAGACTAGGATTGGATCGGCTGTCTGAGTGAATGCCTAGTTACTATCATAACAAAATGAAAGTGTTTCTGCGCTACTTAAAATAAGGGTGGCAAAAATGGTTCTTTGGAGCAGTGGAATAGAGCAACCACTATGTGTTCCCTATGGAACCTTGCAATACACTTTAAAGAACCCTTTTTAGAGTTGAAAGAACTTAGGTTCTATAGCAATTAAAGGTTTATCCCAGAACCATACATTCAAGCCAAGAACCACTTAGGACCCTTTATTTTTAAGAGCATGCTCCTTTACACAGATGACTAAAATGCTATCAGAATCACTTTTGGTGTGAACTGGCCTTCAGAAGAGGGAAAATCTCTGCAGTGCTGTGACCCTCCAGGACCTGAGAATGACACCCCTGTCCAGTGATCGTTCTTTACCATTGCTTGAACTCTTCTGACCTCTACATCACGCTGCACTTGGCCTTCAGCTTATCGGCCCTCCGTTGCTTGCTGGAGCGCATGTTGAGGCTCATATCGCGCTTCTTGTCTAGGTTGAGCAGCTCCTGGAAGAGCTCGGTGACATTGTGGTTGGTTTTGGCCGAAGTTTCCATGAAGGCACACTTCCAGTTGTTGGCCTGGGCCTCGCCTTCCTTAGTCTCCACCTCCCTCTGGGTCTCGTCACTCTTGTTGCCAACCAGCATGATGGGGATGCCCTCCACGTTGCCCTTGATCGCCAGCACCTGCTGATAAATGGGCTTGAGCTCCTCCAGGGACTGCCGGCTGGTGATGGAATACACCAGGATGAAGGCGTGGCCCTTGGAGATGGACAAGCGCTGCATGGCCGGGAACTGGTGGCTGCCCGTGGTGTCGGTTATCTCCAGCGTACACACACTCTTGTCACAGCTGATCACCTGCCGGTAGGTGTCCTCCACAGTGGGGATGTAGGTGTCCCTGAAGGTCCCCTTCACGAAGCGCAGGACCAGGGAGCTCTTGCCCACACCCCCAGCCCCAAACACCACCACACGGTAGTCATTGCTCTGCTCCGGCATGCTGGTACGGTTCTCTCAGGGGCGCGTCAGTGCTAACACTCAATGATTCCCTGAGATCTGAAAAATAAAAGGGAAACGTGTGGTTGGTAAGGATCATACTAACATAACAACATTTCATTCTCTATTACATGTTTTCTTTCCAAAATTCCTACACAAATAAGGTGACAAAAAGTCTGCTGCCACAAATGAGCTACTTTGGTTTCCTAAAGACCCTTTCAGTAGAAGGTTTTTCAAACAACAACTGCTGAGAGCATGAAGAACATTTTCAGTTTAGTTTACATTAGTTTTCACATAATGTAAAGTTTCTATCCCAGTTTAAGGATTTTCCTAAAATAGCACGTCCATAATAAAAAAACATATAGAAAGCTTAATGAATAAGCATCATATGCATCCACATGTAAACGCCAGCATCAAACAAATTCAAAGCCATTTTGAATAATTAGGAAACACAGATAAGATAAATATGTTTAAATAACGCCGTAAACCTTAATGGTATAACAATTTACAGACCCATCATCAGCTTCACACTATAACTTCATTCAGTGATTCCCTCAGATGTGGAATATAAGATGGGAAAGAGTATTTGGTATTAATACATCTGGTATGGATTTGGGTTATGAATACATAATACTACGGCTGAATAACATATTATGTATAAATTAAGATCCAGTCCCTGTAACCAAGGGTGGTTGGGTTCCTGAGAAGGTTCCAAATAAACAGGAGGCCTGTGGAGCTTTTGTGCAAAACATTTCATTTGTAAACAATTGGTCCTTTTGTACAGAAAAATGCACTTAAACAATACAAATATTGAAAAAAAATTTGTGTTTTTTCCCTAAAATCTCCCTGGGAGGAATAGGAAGTGGGCAAACCTCCCTTAAACTGGCTCAAATATGAAACAGAAATCATAACACATGTTCCTATATTGATATATTTTCAAGTGAAACATGGCACCAGAGAGGGTCTCCAGACGAGATGAGTGTTTTTGCTTCGTGGTGGTGGGAGTGGTCAGCGAGGGAAGTGATGACGTTATTGGGAAATATTATTTTCCCTAATCAAAAATCTGACAGCATTTTAGAGTTTAAAGACATTTTATTTTGATGGAAGACTATGAGAAAAACAAGAAATTGGTCTTTTAAATGACATGACTAATCCTGCTTAAAATGACCAGGGACTAGGCAAGGTTTATTCCAAGCCTGTCTGTGAAAAAAAAACCAACAGTTTCTTTACACGCAAGAACGAAGTATTACATTACGACTCGTAATATCCGATGCTTTTAGGCAAACGCTCTGATTATGGTTCTTTGTGTAAGTCTGGCAGATGTACAGCTTCTTCTGCCCAGTTAAAACTGTGTGTGCAATTAAGCAGCAAAATTGCTAGTCACTGTTTTAATTCCAAAACAATAGTGCTGTCGAGGACTGCTGACATTGCGACAATACCACCATCAAATCGCTCAAGCCTACACTGCGCCACTGCAAACATCTCCTCAGTGACTGTGCGGCCTCTGTTTGTATTCAAATGTGTGAATAGGTAGTGCATTCTCTGCTGCCATCAGCACCAAGGTCAGAACCTATTAATGACTCACTCATCTTGCTTTAGAGCGACCATAGCCATTGTTCTCCTGTGAACAGCAAGATCACACTGCCTATTTCCAGAGCCTTGGATTCTGTCTGAATTTCCTCATGATCTTATCTGGAGTCCTTCACACGAGAATCACACAAGCCAGTGATGCAAAGTAGGTCGCTCATTCGCTTCAGTGGACAAGTATAGAATTGTGACGCTGAAGTGGGGGATATAATCAATGACAGCAGAAACCTGCATTCATGAGGCCCAGATGACTTTAACCAAGCAAAGATCCAAAACACTGGACATCTCATCTCATGAGTCATGGCTAAGATTCACGACTCGATATTGTTTATGCAAACACTTTCCTAAATCATGCCAAAACGACAACATGTGAATCAATGTGTATATTGTGCAAGCAATTCAAATATCTGCATTTATTAGCATATAAGCATTTCTATATTGTAGAAAACTATTATGCCTGGTAACAGTCAGGATGGCCAATCCTGGGGTCAAGCTGCAGTCACAAAAAGCAAGTGCTTTAACACATGCACCACTGGGCGGCGTCCAAAAGGGGAGGATCCAGAGGTCGGAATTGAAAAACTCATTGTATTCCAAATAAAAACAAAAGGAAAAAGAACCAAAACCTGTAACCCAGGTGAGATACACAACAAGAACCCACAGAGATAGAGAGTTAGACCATCCACTGGTGGTTTTTGGAGCGAAGATTATCTCTGGATGTCAGAAAATCTAAACTAAATCTCAAATAGCATTATGGAAAATACAACTATATATATAGTTGTACTTTTGGTACCTATACACAGATATATATATAGTTATCATATCGAGTTACCAATTCATGACAGCAACAGTATATTATATCTGACCTTCTATTATGTAATCAAATATTTAAATTCTTATATCTCACATTAAATGTTACTATATGACATTTTAAAACAAAACATTGGGCTAATCTTATTTCATTTAACAGTTAGGACAGTAGATGCTCCAGTGTGGTCTGCTTAGCTAAAACACTGTTAGCAATGGAGAGATAAGCCCTGTCTTTGGGGATTAATGTTTCAAATCCCAGTTGTCCCATGTGATGCCTGTGGTCAGGGATCCTTGAGAGCACTGACTGCATTTACTGCGCACAGGGAGAAGGATGGCATAGTCTCTCTCGCTTCCCCATCACTAAGCAACATACCAACATAGAGCAGAGCGTTTAGTGTTCGCCGCCGCTGCTGAATCATCGGTTCTATAAAACTGTTGTGAGAGACTTGAATTGAATGCAAGAAAGCTTATGGCTCCGTTCTTCTAGACTGCACTGGGTTAGCAGATAGACTTAAATTAGCTATAATAAGGACATTCACAACTACAGAAAAAGAATGGGGTGTGCCAGACTGATCAAATTCAGTAGCACTGTACTTCTCTTATATAACAATAAAGTGAGTTCTCTACACTTAAGGTATGTCCCAGTTTACACTGGACCTTGTTGTTGGGTTTTCTTCTCTTACGAAAAATTATTTGCTTATTTAAACAAACTGTTCTTGCCTGGCTCACTTTATTTACATCATAAACTTGTAACACATTGTTAAAAATGAAAAAAATACATTGGATATGATCATGTAAAATGATACATTCCCTTACAGCCAAATTGGCCGATGGATGATTTTTCAGCTGATTGGTATTAGGTAGATTATGCGAATTACGTAAGATAAACAAGCACATTTCCAGGACTTTTTGTAGGCCGAATTAGGAATATCATTATTTGTCCTTTAATTAGCCAAACTTTCATGTTAAATTCTTAAGTGAAAAATCAGTAACTCAGTAACGAATCAGTAACGAAAGTACAATCTGGCATAATTGTATCATGACATTTTGTACAGGTGTTGAAGCAGCATTCAGAAACAGCTTGCATGCACATATCAAATCAAAATATCAAAAATCAAATTAAAATTCATCTAAAAATTCATCTTCATACTCAAATATCTCATTAGATCTGATCAATATGACTTCATTTGTTGTTTATCACAATAAATGGCATCTCAACATGCTTTTCTGGAAATTTCATGGATGGTGTCAGTACTACAGGAGTCCTGGCCAAAGAGAGCATTCCTAGTCTTGCTTGACTGGATTTGATGCAATGTGGAAGCACTGAATAAAAAAATCATTTGTATACATATTGTGTATTGAGATATATTTGTGTAGTGTAGTGATTATATATTTGTTGTCATATTGCCCACAAAAAATTACAAAAACTGTTCTCATCTTTAAAAACTTCATTAGGGAATCAAAAATATGTTTCTTGCTTCAAATAACTCTTTAATTTTTAAAGGTGTTTGTGAAACATTAAAATGTGTGTGTGTCCACAGATTAACAGTTAATGACACAGCAGCACGCGGGCCGCTACGCCAGAGCATTCGCTCACACTCTCTGTCTTTGTCTGCATCCCTGGGACGTCTCTGTTGTGCTTCTTTTTTGGAACTCTGGGAGTTCTCCAGTTACTGTGGAAACCAACCCTAAGGGCAGGCATTGATATAGGGAGGAAAGGAGGGGGAGAGAGAGAGAGAGAGAGAGAGAGAGAGAGAGAGAGAGAGAGAGAGAGAGAGAGAGAGAGATAGAGGGATAGAGAGAGAGAGAGAGAGAGAGAGAGAGAGAGAGAGAGAGACAGAGAGAGGAGAAGAGAGAATGAAAGAGAACAAAAGATAACAAAAGGAAGAGAAGAGAAGAGAAAAGAAAAGAAGAGAGAGAAAAAAGGACAGAGAAAAGATTGGGGGAAGAAAGAGAACAGACTTGGTAAATAAAAGTTTAGGAATTCATTGTGTGTGTCTGTGTGTGTGTGAGAGAGAGTGTGTGTGTGAGTGAGAGAGTGTGTGTGTGAGTGAGTGTGTGTGTGTGTGAGAGAGTGTGTGTGTGTGTGAGAGAGTGTGTATGTGGGAGAGTGTGTGTGAAAGAGAGAGAGAGCGTACCTGACAGGTGAGTTTCTGCTCTTGAGGGCTTTGTAAAGTTCCAGGCCTTGGTAAGGCGACACTCTCTTATCCTTCCCACCTAACATGAGCAATACTGGTGTGCGAATCTACACACACACATACACACGATATATATATATGGATATTCAGATCAGAATGTGTATGTAACTGCGGTTGTTATGGATGAACCGGTTGCAAAACAGTTTTGGGGAAATAGGTAGTTCAATGATTGTGTGTGTATGTGGGTGTGTGTATTTATGTACCTGACCAGCATGCACTATGGGTGATATCTCTAGCATCATGGTCAGAGCTTGTGTAGTGGGTAGCTGGTCAAAGGAGTAGTGCAGACCAACAGAGGAATATCTCCTGTACAACACAGCAGAGACACAACATTGCTCTTACTGCTAATACTGCCTGGACTATTTAAATCATTAACTGTCAATAGTAGGCGTTTATTAAGACATTTATTAAGGCAGAAGAACTTGAACAAATGTGAATGTTATCATCAGGCATACAGAGCTCTTTGCAAATACACATGATATACACATAATTTTAAGATAAAAGTGAGTATAAATGGCAATAAAATATATTCATCTGATCTGTTTTCACTAATTACTGACTGAAGCTCATTAAATGTCCTGCCCCCAGAAAAAAAAAACAAAAAACAGTTAATTATAGGTTAGTGTAAACTCTAACAGTGAGGAGGTGGTTTGTAGGATTCAGCTCTAAATATTTACCAGTCTACTATGTCACTGGTTCCCAGCAGGGTGGCTGCATTGATGACCGGGTTCCGAGCTGCACACGCTCTGTAGAACTCTGGATACTGACCAATCAGGTGACAGGCCAGGAATCCGCCATGAGAACCACCCATCACTGCAACTCTGTCTGCATCAAGAGTCTGATTACTATGAAGGACATGCAGTACAGCCCTCTAGGTAAGCGAAATAGATGGAAAAAGGTTGGAAACAAAAACATGCTTTACTCTTTATCATCTGCATTATTAATAAAAAGTTGTTTCACTCAAACTAATTCTCACTGAATACATGACTACTTGCTGACTAAATCTGTTGACATTTCATTGTGTAACAAAAATGGTTATGTTTTAAATAATCAATGAATAAAAACTATTACTAGACACAAATAAAATATAGATCAAAAAAGATGTTGATACTCAAACACTCATTTGCATTGGTAACATAAGTGTGAACAAAAATAATCCTGCAGAACATGCACAGCATTTATCAACAGGACATTTTAACCGATAACAGTGAGAGTGAGAAAGATTGTGTGCATACAAACCTGCACGTCTTTGACATCCTGATTGCCAATGTTTCCAAGAAGAGAATCAATGCTGTCTTGACCAAAACCAGTGGAACCTCTATAGTTAACTATTGTTACACACACAATGATAATAAAATATTTCACAGTTGAAAATATATTACAATATCTTACATTTGATTCTATTTTTTTTAATGTACACAATTAACAGTATTAGCAAGTCTGTGAACTGTTACAAAACCAAAAAGAACGAACACACACACACACACCCATGAGAACAGCGAATCCCAGTTTAGTCAAAGCTGCAGAGTTAATGTTCCATTCTGCAGCAAAATGAGAATGAGGCCCCCCTGCAAACACACACAAATCAGAAAATTATAATTGTAGTAGAAAATGCAAGTTACATTTTTTTTTAGAAAAGTACAATTAAGTTATTAACTGTGTGTGTGTGTACCATGTATAAAGACCACGAGAGGAAACTTTATGCCATTGGAGGAGCTTGCAGGTTTCAGCAGCACGGCCCCATAATTCAGTCCCGCTAGATAGAAGGGTTAAAACATTTTAAACTAATTCTGGGTTTTTCAATTGGGAATACTCTTTTACACACATAAATTATACTTACAGAACTGGTGGTTTTCTTCTTCAGGTGGGGGTGTGATTATTATGGGCTGCCAATCAAGCCTCTCACTTATATCAGCACCACCAAGATGAATCCACCCCACATTCCGCTTACTCCCTCCGTCACATACAAACCCCACCATCTATATAACAAAACAAACAGTGGGTAAGCAGTTATTCTAAGCTGCATCACAATATACAGCATGTAAAGAATAACAAGGTTTCAGTGGTGTGTAATATTAAGAAGGCACTTTATGAATTGTGTGATGACCATCTGGCACATGAAGGGAACAACGATGCATTGAAGATGTATCCAGAAGACAAAGAAAACTAATAGAGTATGTGAGTGTGTGTGTGGGTGTACCAGGCTAGGAGGGTGGCTGGGAGAGGAGCAGGACATCACCATCAAGTCTTTCATTACAGCCAGCAGCTTGGCACTTCCAAACTCTTGCTCTGAGAACACACATAAAATGAACACACTAACACAATTAACACGAATACATTTGAAATACTTCCAACTATACGGTATACATAAAAAGGCTGGCACATGCATAGTTCAGAGCAATCAAAATAACTTCAGTAATTTGTAACTGTAATACAGTGCAAAGGAATGTGACTATCTGACCACCTCAGCTATAATAACAGTTTTCATTTTTCCCTGTGTTGTTCATTACAACTGCACATAACCAGACATTTACAAAAGGTTTTAGTCATTTACTGCATTAAGGTTGGAGGTTCAAATTTAATGTCTAATTTTTCATGCCTAATTTTTTCTTTAGGTTTGCAAATTTTAAGTCTCAAGTTTGAGTCGAGTCATGTTACTGATGCCAAATGTAGAAAAGATATCATGCAACAGTGAACATGTGGTCCAGGCCTTTCACTACTATCAAGAGGGAAACACTGGCAAACTCACACAAAGAAGCACATAAAACATGATGGGCCTTGTCAGTGTGGTCAAATTATTGTGTTCCTCTGCTGAACTAAAACTGAAAAAAATCAGAGCTACACAATATGTTTACAAGAGCATGTTTGACAAAAAGATGTTCCCTGGTCCTGAAACCTAATCCGCCTACAGCAGATTAAACATAGCGCATAAATGAACAAGTTTACTGACAGCTGGTTAACAATAAACACTAAACAATAAACATTGTGAAACAGACCTCAGGATACATGCAGTAAGAAACCTATGCACACACACACACACACATACATAACTTCACCTGCTGATACTCTGTTCAAGCCATACACAGTGGTTATTCTTCCAGTTCGTCTCTCCACTGAGAATACGGACTAGAAGTGTGGACAATATGGATTAACGTCAGATCACACAATCGTCAGAACTCAGCCTGACAACACACATAAAAGAAGAGTGCATATTTCTGTGACACTGACCAAAGTGTCTGAGTTTAATCTGTGCATTTGGTTTCAGACCCTTTACACTACACTTGTCCTGATTTTTTGTTATGTGTTTATCAGTTTATCATTTGGCTGTTGTGGTTACTTGTTACTTGTTTATGTACCTTGCTGTTTTCACAGGCACTGCTGAAGAGGATTTCTTCACTGTCTGATGACCAGCAGTGAGGAGGCAGGGAATCATACACACCGGCAAACTGACCTACAGAAACACACACATTTCTTACTCAATGTCATATCTTATTTTACGTCGATAAAAAATATGTTTTACTTAATTATAGAGATGTCACAATAACAGAATTTTAGTAGCTGATACTACTAAAAAGTTTACAAGTACCTGTAAAAATGATATATTTCAGAATATAATGTAAAAGATATATTACTCAGCAACTTTGCGCTTGTAGTGCACTTGAACTTCAGCAGGTAAGTTAAACTTGTTTGTGGTTGCTTTTTATCTTCTGAATGTCTACCTTGCTGTGGAGTTAGGTCACTTGAGTTAGTTGCCTTGTTGCTAAGTTAGCTTGGCCTTCTGTATGCTTTCACCTGCTCTGAGCTGACTGGCTCTGAATTACTTTACACCACTTTCTACGGATGATTTTTTTTAGCTCCTGACATCCTGTAACCTACCACATGACCACTTGATCTAATCCCATCACCCACACTTCTGACCATATGCTCAAATCTTCTCCTTTATATTGCTCACATAATAAATGGTTCCAAGGCAACAGGCCATGTTCCAACAGCCTTCAGATCAGCTGTAGTCACACCAATCCTAAAAAAAAAAGACTACGCTCAACATCAGTGAACAACTATGTTTACTAGTGGGAGGGACATGTTTTCTGAAAAACACTCATGTAATTTGCTCTAGGTGAGTGTGTCAATGTAAATGTTAGGTACTGTAAAATAAAATCTGATGTCTTAGTAGTCGGTTTAAAAGTTGTAGAGAGGCAGAACACACAAATAAGTAAATGACTGAGAAAGGCAGTAAGCCATACTAGCATATCCAGCAATTAACTGTAAGGTAAAATGAGCTAAAATTTTATAAGGTTTCAACAGACAACTAGGCCTGCTTGATATCACAATCTCTGGGAAATAATAATTGGTTATCTGCTGTATTTATACTTCTGTCAGGTGTGATAGCTTCTCTGGGGTTTTTGAAAATGATACTGCCTATGTTAATGAAACATCTTTTAATGTTGTTCTAAATTGTTTAGGAACTTTATGTTGAGGTAGATATAGTGTTTTTATGATTTGTTATGGAGTGCCTCTTAGCAACATTCTATTGTAACAAGACCAATTAATATAAGTGGACAGAAAACATGTGAGAGAGCTGTGTGTACCTTCCTCTGCTCTTCTTACTACATCCACCAGCACTGAGCCTCTCCTGTTCTGCAAGTCATACTAGGGGAGAGAGAGAGATAGAGAGAGACAGAGAGAAACACTCTTTAGAAAAAACATCAGATTCTTTTCTTTGAAGTTTGTAAATGCATCTATAAGCAACCATGAAGGTCACGCTGAGCTACTGACAGATAGTTCCGAAACATTCTGTCCTTGTGTATGTGTGTGAGTGTGTGTGTGTGTGAGGGACAGAGAGAAAGAGAGAGAGAAAATGTACTTACTAGCATCATGCGAAGACACTGATGGTGTGGGCCAAACACTTGTCCCTGCAGATAGACAAGCCAGAGGTGGTCTGGACTCAGCCGAGGACTTAACACTGACCCAGAATCAGAGGACAGCAACTCTACCACAGGTCAAAGAACACAGAGGGCTAAAGGTTTTACGGAGCATTTGAAAATTTAGTTAAAGTGCATGTGGTACAATCAGTTTGAAAATTCTAGATCTAGCACGTGCACTATACCACCCCTGTCAGAATAGCAGCACCTATCTCCAGAACAGCAATGGTACAGATTCAGTAGAGTTTAATGTTTAAATAATGTACAGGCCAGTTATCAGATAAAGACAAAAAACTGGAGTTATTAGGTTTTGATGATATTCACTGTGATCAAGTTTATTGCAGATTTAAACACACACACATCTTACCACAGTTCCCCTTCAAGTCAAGGCAGAAGAGAGCTGATCTGAAACAAACAAACAAAAAATAACATATATAAAAATGGTCTCCAAGCTGAGATTATCATGTTTTCTCCACCTCTCACCTCCGATTGGAGCAGAACTTCAGGCCTAATCTAAAAGGCTCATGCCACCAGCCCACAAAGATCACACCTCTTCCGTCCCCTGCCCACAGTGCCTGAGTGAGAGTTTCCAGTGAGTTAGAAATCATTTCTGACTAAATAATTAGATTCATTAGAGGCAGCGGCTCACCTGTCCTGGTGATACGTGAGGTGGGACTCCAGGGCATGTAGTCACCTCTGCTTTAGACAGGTTAGCTACACACAACACTGGATCACTTTTACCAACCAGGCCCTCACCCCAGTCTTCCACATACACATTCTTATCCTAAATCAAACACAAAGGCATTTCATTAGTGTCATAAAAATCTTTTGCATCTTATGCATACATACATACATATACATATACATATACATATATATATATATACACACACACACATATATATATACATATATACATACACACACACACACACACACACACACATATATATATATATATGTGTGTGT
>JBBJLS010000016.1:13529599-13554981 GCA_037577275.1 Bryconaethiops microstoma | reverse complement strand
ATACACACACACCCACACACACACACACACACACACACACACACACACACACACACACACACACACACACCCTCACTGTCAAACACACATTAGCCCTCAGACACTCACACACACTGTCAAACACACATTCACACACACTCACACCTACACTGTCAAACACATACACACACTGTCAAACACACATTCGCCCTCAGACACACACACTCACACCGTCAAACACACATTCGCCCTCAGACACACACAAACATTGGCTCTCACATACACAGCTCCCTCGGCCGTGTTTACCTGCACTTCAGCTCTTCCGCCATGGACCATACCACTCCTGCCACAGACAGAGGGGTGAGCAGGACGTTCCACTCAAAACTTCGCACACAGCGAGAAATAAATTGAAATAACATTTCTTAGTCGTTTCATGTTTTGATGCCTTCTTATTGAAAACACGTTTTAATTGGATAATTTATTGCATATCTAATGAAATATATGGCAACTTATAAAGGGAAGATTAATAAAGAAAAACCCTTTTTATTTATTACTTTATTAACATATTGCTTTATTAACATTGTATTTACAAAAGGATATTTACTGAATAGTCACTGTTTAACAACAACGATGTAATACTTCTATTACTACTACTACTACTACTACTACTACTACTACTAATAATAATAATAATAATAATAATAATCTACTAGTGACAGTTCCATCCATTTTCCCATAGCCTTTTTGCTCATGAGTACTAATAATTCTGTGAATCGCTTTCTGATATGAAATTCTAACAGCACATATGTAACATGTCTCCTTGTAGCTGGGTAGGTCCAAATAAAGCTTGTTGCATTTTCTGAGTTTGTTAGTTTTAAGTTTTTGTACCAGATGAGAAAAAAAAATAAAAATCTGTTTTTTAATGGAAATATTGAGTGACCTCAGGATGTCTCCACATCCATCCACAACTACAAAAATACACTTAGACATCATGAAAGTCTTTATATCATGTAGGTATAATCCTCGCATTTTTGCACATTTTAATGACTCCGCTGCTGGAGTACAGTATCTGTCCTAATACTGCATTCACTCACAGAAGTACTACTGTTACCGCTTTTGTTCTCTGTGCTGTATGTTGTCCTGTCCTGAACTACTGCATCGTTTCCTCTCGTGTTTTTCAATCTTGCAACTTCTTTCTTTTCGTGTTGGCCTGTCCTGTCTACACTTGTGTACACTTGTGTTGCGCTGTGTTCCTGGAGGAACATTATTTTGTTTCACTGAGCACTTTGTAGATGGTTGAAAATACAATTAACACCTATCAGACTTCGTAAAGTTTATTGCTTCTCTCAATCTGTCCAATTACTCACTGTTCTTTGACAGCTGCTGCTCTCTTTTCGCCAGCAGGGGGAGCAGCTGTATTCCTACATTTCTTTTTGATCAGTGAAGTTATATTTTAAACTACTCAGACATCAGGATAGTAGTGAGCAGAAAGGTTTTTTGCTAAATTTTTAAAGGTTTAACCAGATCATGCCTCTATTACCCATCTACATCCCCGAGCTGTGTGTAACAGTTTTTAATATTAATTTTGTGTGTTCTCTTCAGGGCCCAGCCACTTAAGCATGAACTCTGCTGACATTATCTGTTTAACCTCACCATATTTAAAAAAACAGATAATGGAAAAGTGGCTGAGGGTGGTTTTGAGTATACTGTTGAGGGACTGAGACAGAAGACACAACATGGCTCTCCTGGGCCTCTGTCATGCTCCATCACCAGGAGACAGGGAGCTCTGGGCTTCATGCTGCATTAGTGTTTGTCTCCTTACACTCTCACACACACGTTTCAGCCTGCCATTCAACCATAAATAGCCACAAGATTGCCCAATAAATTGTTGCCTACATTATCTTGATGCGTTTTGCAGTCTAGTCCATTTCCTATGCTTATTAGAGTAGTGTAGGGAATTGACTTTTGCTCACCATACCACGGAATTATTTTCCCCAGTTTATGTCACCTTAACAAAAGTAGATACAAGGAAACAGGAACATCCTCCTGAGGAGAGTTCCCTGAGGGCCTATTTATAGAGAACCAACTAACATGAAGACTGGTCATTAGCATATGCTGGATGTCTCCCTGCATGGATGGTGCTCTCCCGCAGGGTCTGTCAGTTCTCTTGTGAGTTATGAGAGGACTGGGGACAGACAGCTTAAGGCACAGTGGAGCGATCTTTATGGAAACTGAGGCCTTCAGCTTCGTCTAGAGGGGCATACACACTCTTGGGCAACAACAGAAGTGCTAGAGAGGAGAGATGTGCAGAGAAAATGATTGTATCTGTGTGTTGTTGGTAAGATTTCCTGGCCAGCCAGCTTTCCTTCTCATTTCCCACTTGTGGGACTAATAAAGGGTTATCTTATCTCTCATCTTCTCACAATCACCTTCAGCATTCCATTTATTTGATATGATAAACACAACTTAATTTCTATTGCAGATTGATATGGGAAATATCTCGACTATCATCACTAATCCTAATTTTTTTTTTATTATCCTCTAAACAAGCTATCTTATATAATGCTGGAAAACTCCGCTGTTGGCTCTATGTGCAGACCCTGCACTTCCAAATGTCAAGCTGCACTGTGTGAATGTATCACGTAACCGCATGACCTTTAACCCTAATATCCACTACTGATTAATACTGGATAGCTTGGGTGCCAATTCTTTCTGTTCCTGCTATAATTTGTTTTAAATGTTATCTATAATTAGAATGTCTCTTTCCCCATCTGAACCTTGGCTCTTTTCATAGTGTCTTCCTGCTCTCGCTCAGGAAGTCATTATCTTTGCCTCACCTTACAGCCAAAAGGCTAATAAGCCATACAAATGAAACTGAATTACCTAGCTCCAGAACAAGGTACGACATTAATGACGATATTAAAAGAAACACAACTGAATCCTGAGCAGCACTCCGATTTTATATACGCCCCCAAATCTCACCAGCAGTTTTGCATCAAAGATTTACCACCACACACTCACTTCCGCCAGAGAACTACTGCTTATTAAACATCAAATAGTTTAAAGCAGTATCAGCTCATGTTGGTTAGTCCTTTACATCTGTTGTCAAACTGAGTCCTATAATACAAGTGCCATGTGCTTCTTGTGTACACTTGCTCAGTTTTCCGCCAGGCCTCAGATCCACCGTTTTTTCCGCTATTTAAACATGTTGTACACACATTTAGTGTCTTTTATAGTAGTCACCACAAAACTAAACACACACACACAACTAGACTACATTATATGGTCTTATATAAAAACAATCAAGTTGTGTATGTGGCCACAATAGTTCAGGGAAAGAACAAATGTACAGGCATGTGTTTCTTTAGCTTTACACTGGAGCTATGGAGGAAGTTGAGAAGTAAAAGAAGAGTTTGTGTTACCAGTTCGAACTGTGCAAAAGTGCATGTCTAAATAGTCAAAGTAGCTTCAAACTGTGCTGAGCAATTTTGAAGACTTAATGGGGTTTCTGACACCACATGGCATACCACTATAACCACACATCAGCCAGAACACTACAACCACCTTACGAAAGGGCTTTAGAGCTGGCAAAACAACTAAGACCTGTTGAAGCACAGACTATACAAGACCTCAGAAAGCATGCTGGTATCTGGTGAATGAGGGGGCCATATTTGTTGACCTTGTGGGGGATCATTATGAAAACTGGTGGGAAACAAAAAGTACGCATAGGGTCTGCAACAAAATTTAGATAGGTGGTCCGTCTCAAAGTAACGTTAAAAGACAAAAGTTTTGTTGTTTTGATGGCTCTGTACGTCACTCTGGATAATGCCTTTAGTTCGCTGTTTGTTTTTCTTTGTAGAGGTGTGATAATTTAGCCATGCAGCTTGCACAGTGAACATTAGCATTTCAGCACCAGTGCAATTCAAAAGAAGCAAGCTTTAAACATCAAACACATCCAGCTCGACTGCCTACAATTAAGATAAAATTACTAGAACTATTGGTTTAATGGCCATTCACGTTTCAAACACAAAATAGGTCTGGAAACAATTCTGCAATTGCTAACAATTCTTTTTTTATTCATTGTAAATGAGAAGTGTGCCAATCAGTGTGAAGGGGGAGAAACTTGTCCAAGTGCTGTGTGTATCTGTAGCCAGACAGGTGTGGAGTCATGAAGAGTGGAGGCAGAGTCTGAACAGGGCTGGAAGATGTCTTTGGTCCATACTTTGAGATGGTGAGATGGAGCATGAGAGCGTGAGGGAGAAAAGGGGAGGAGAACGACAGAAGGCACTTGAGTTTACAGTTGTTTCATACTTAGAAACAAACAAAAAAAAAAAATCTATACAATGGGAGGAATATGACTAAACTAGGTTCTTTTTACAACTGGAGGTAAACCATAGGCCTAGTGACACAACTACATACATATGGCCCTGATCAAGGACTCCATAACAAATATATAGATACATATGTACAGATAGGGCTGAGCAAGGGAGAGAAGAATGGGAATATATAAATTGTCATAGAAATCATCATTCGGAGTCACACATTAGATGTCATCTACAAGGTAGAAATCAGAACAGTGAAGTCCATGAAGGCTGTAACTTGAGCAAGAAAAACAAAGCATCTCTTTGGTGATAAATTTACATGAAAACAGAAATTGTTTTGATGGTTAAGGGTGTACAAAGTGATCCAGACTTCCTCCTTAATGACTCAAATTAAATTAACATCTGGCCCAGATTAATCACGCAAAAAAAAGAGAAATATTTCACGTGAATGAACCTAAACTGGAGATGGCCACATGTCAACATTCTTTGAGGCTTTGTTGACTGTGACTATTGAAAGAGCAGAGGCAGCAGAAAACTACATGAGATAGAGGCGCTTTTTGTTATCTACTGTGATGAATGCACAACCAGAAGCTAATACACTTTACTGTTGCAGTGACAGAAGGCATGCAGCGACACTGCCAAGTGCCGGACTCAGGGACCATAAGTGAAAACCACAGTAATACCTCAAAACAGATCTTTTACCACTGAAGCAGTTTGGAGAAAGAACTCATCCTACACGTCCCATCAGAAAAGAGAATGGCTGTAGACAGAACAGCGGAATGAGACTAGCTACAAGGGCACCGAGTTTAAACTGCTTATTTAAAAAAATAATAATAATTAGGTTTGGAAAGCCTAATAAAGCAAGGGCCCTTTTCTCTGCATGGACTATCATAGCCATAGCGATATGGTATGAGGTATATCACTGGATTTTGTTTTGTTCAGTCATTGTGGAAATACATACAAAGGAGAGAAGAGAGAGCAAGAATCCTACATTTCACTTTAGCACCTTCAGACAGGTCAACTTGACATGCACTCAACAAACTTTAAATGATACACTGAACATTTCTGTAGAATATTCCTCAACTTGGTAGAGGTCAAGAAGCAATCAGCATGATAGTAATGCAGTATATATGCTTGTGAATGAACCAGGAACTTTTCTGCTTCTGTGGCAGAACATTATGCGAGCGCACACGCTCACACACCCACATTCTTAATAAAAAAAAGAAAGAAAGAAAAAGAAAAAATTACCAGAGTGAGATTGTACTGAGGCAAGTATACTAAAATGCGCTGCATGCATACTGTGGGAGAGTAAAGATATCACACTCACACAGGCCTAACATCCCCCTCCACTACAGCCTTTATGACTCCACTACGGCCTTCTTGCACAGGTGAGAAACAAGCAGCGGGTTCCAGCATGAGCAGGTAGTGAAAGTACCACCACGCTGTCTGAAACTACCGACCAAAGCCCAGATTTTGCTCAGGAAAATCAAAATGAAAAACGGTAATTAATGTCAATCAACTAAGTAACAAATACAAAGAAACCCTCGAGCCATAAGGCAACAAAACGTGGGCCAAACATACTCAGAGGTTTTAGACAAGGGACCGTCTGAGCATTTAGTAGGTCAGCAGCACTTCTTTAAGGTCCTAGAGTATCTAAGGGTGGTTATGCATTTATTGTCCACAAGGCAAAAAACAAGCAGTTTCAACTATTTTATGTACCATTAAAACACTGTGGTCTAGTTTAAACACAAATAAAAAAATGAAAGAAAGACAAATAGAACAAGATAAAACAAATTATATGAAATTAAAGCTTGAAGAAGAAAGTATAGGTAGCGCACTACAAAAAAGGTAAAGGAAAGAGAAACGAAACAATAGCAATAGTACGAAATTAAAGCTTAAAGAAAAACATTAATAGTGCACTAAAATTAAGACTAACATTTTTTTTCCCACTTAACGAAGCTTTTAACCATTGAGCTCAAAAACACGTATCATACGCCTCTCCCAAAAAAACAAAAACAAAAACAAAACAAAAAAAAAAAACATTGCACAACAATTGGATGGTATGGGTTAGATGGAAGAGGATGAGAATGGAAGAGCTGTTTCAAAACAAAAATAAAAATAATTAAATTGGAATGTGCAATGGAAGGGAGAAGACATAAGGAATGAATGAGTATAAATGAGAGATGAATGGGGGAGGAACAAGGTGGCACTACAGCTCAGTATGACCAAAGGAAGGGGAAGGAAATGTAAACTTGAGTTCTATTCTTCATCCACATGAAACAGCTGTGTGATCAGTGAAAGGTTTAGGGAGAAATCAAGGTATGGCAGGTGGTGTGGTAAAAGGAGAAGTGTGTGTAGGGAGAGTGGAGATAGGGCAGGGATAAGGGAGACATAACGGACGGGATCAGGAAGCATTCTGGAGATGTCAGGGGCAGTTGGTCCGAGGCTGCCTCTGAGGCAGCCCATTGTGGGCAGCTCGATCCGGTCGATAGGCTGATGTGGAAGGGTGAGAGGGGCCTTTCATGCTACTGGAGAACTGAGAATTGGGGCCGTCAGCTTGAGTGCGGTCACCCTGGTGACGCTGGTCACCCTGGTGACGCTGGTCACCCTGGTGACGCTGGTCTCCATGGTGGCGGTAGTTGGTCCGATTGGGGTTCCGGTCGTAAGAGCCGCCATTATGGCGCTGGCCGCCCTGGTAACCCTGAAATATACGTCTGTTACCCTGGAACACCTGCATAAAACAGAAAGAAGGAGTTAATGTAAACAGATGAATACAAAGCAGGACTACCAATGCATATTATCGCAGTCATTAAGAAAATCTCTATAAATAATCCCATATTTATATAGAAACATTACAGAAGGAAGTTTTGATGTTAATGTAACTTTGTGCTTTTTTATTAATTCATGCAATGTCAAGGGAAGTTGGCATTTTCACATTGTGTGAAAATAAGAAAACTGGGAGGATTAATAAAAATTAAAAATAAATAAATAAATAATTGGGCGCTCGTTATTTTAGGGCAGTGACAGCAGGGTATTAATTTTTGAAGGATTTTGAAACAGTCTTTATACAGTATGTAAAGAGCATTTAAATGGTTTGTAAATAGGGAAATAGGGTGAGCATGTGAACACTTGTGGATTACCTGTTTATGAGGGACGTTGGGGCGGCCAGTATAACCAGAGGCCTGAGGCTGGGATTGGGTCTGGGTCTGAGGGGCAGGCAGGGCTTCCGCAGGGGCAGAGCTAGTGACAGAAGAAGAAGTGGAGCTACAGCGAGAGCGATGTGAGTATCCTGTCTGAGGGTGATACACTAAAGAAAAAGAGGGAGACAGATGAACAGATGGAGACAGACAGAGAAGCAAAAAGAAAATAAGAGACGAGAGTTATTAACAAGGCCAATAAATAAGTGTGGGGAGTTCTCACATGCACTGGCATATCAACACCCTACCTGATCCAAAGGCCATGATGCTGGCTTTGAGAGGATCCAGTTCATAAGTGAATTTAACAGCTTTTCCCAGATCCTCATCATACTTTCTCTCACTCACGAAGTGCTGAAACAAACAATTAAGAACAATTGTACAAAAATGTGACAAAACTATTTGTATGTGTCAGAGTACAGTGGTACTTAGAAGTTTTTAAAGCCTTTAGAATTTCCTATTTCTACGTAAATCTGAACTAACAATGTAGATATAAGAAATCCAAGTAAATGAATGAGAGCAAAGTATTACACTTAAGTATTACAAATAAAAAATGCGGAAGATATGTGCAGTTTCCGCATTTGTGCAGAGGATTCAGGTAACAATTATTAGTTGGGTTCTCAGAAAAAAATCCACGATGGACTGAAACAGCTACAGCTGATCCACGTTAACATAGGGATTTACTACATTTTAGCAGACTCTTTTATCCAAAGCGCCTTCCACTCCCTAACTACAGGGGACAGTCTCCCTGGAGTCACTTGGAGTTAAGGGTCTTGCTCAGGAACCCAGTGGTGGAATGCTGAAGGTAGGATTCGAACCCATGACCGCTTAGTCCAAAGACAAGTATCCTACCCACTAGGCCACCAGTATCACCAACACTTCTACTAGGTTATGGTCAGGACTTCGACTTGGCCATTCCAAAACATAAATTGTATTCCTTTTAAGCAGTCTTTGGTAGAACAACTTGTGTGCTTAGGGTCATTGTCTTGCTGCCCTAGCTACTTTTTTTTTTTTTTTCAGTTCATGGACAGACATCCTGACATTTGCGTTTAGAAATCACTGGCATAATTTAGAATTCACTGTTGCATCAATGATGGCAAGACACAGCAAACAGACCTAAACCACGATACTACCATGTTCAGTGCTCTCCTTAAGGTGGACTAATGAACATTGGCAGTAACCAGTGTGAGAAAGGCTTAAAATTACCATGGGCTCCTTTGTGACCTCGTGGACCGTTAGAAGCTTGGTCTGGAAGTCATCTTTGGTTGATCACTAATGGTGTGGGTATCAACATTCTTGAATTTCCTCCATGTAAACAATATGTCTGGCTGGATTGGTGAAATCTAAACTGTTTAGAGATGGGTTTTGTAGTCTTCAACTACAAATATATGTTGATGTGTACATGTACTTCTGGCGCCCTCAACGAGTGGCAGCCTGTTACGGCAGCTCTGCTCATTTCTGAGCTTCTTTCTTATTTTCCATTTATTATTCTCTTAACTTTTTAACCCAAGTCTTAGCAATTGAGATATGACACCATGCGCTAACATTTCGTACTAGTTCTGGTCAGTTTTATCTGGTATTTTCTAACTTTTTTCACCCGTGTGTGGAGACCCAGCGTGTGGCTCCTTTGTTAACACTCGAGATCATCTGTTAGCGCTGCGCCCCCCAGTGGTGGTGCCAGCGGACAGACCCGACATCCCCAATGAGCTGAGGCGGAAGAGACGGGGGTGTTGCGCCGGGAGGGAGCGTCGTCGCCCAAGGACGAGACGATACAGACCATCTCTCCTTTCTCTGATCATGGGAAACGTATGATCTCTCCCTAAAAAGATGGATGAGCCAACGCCGCTAACCCGGTTCCAGACGGAGTTCAGGCAGTGTAACCTCATGGTTAACACCGCTAACTCCGGACACAAGCATGGCACTGCCTGAATTCCAGCTGCTGCAGGCAGACAAGACGAGGGAGAGCGGTAAGAGGAAAGGAGGGAGACTGGCAGTATTTGTGAATCCTGGGCACATCATTGTGAAAGAACAACTTTGTAGCAGAGACATTGAGCTGTTAGCCATTAGCATGCGACCATACTACCTCCCCAGGGAATTCTCACAGGTTATCGCGATAATGTAGTCTGACCCCCCTCCTTGGCCAACGCAGAGGCAATCTGTAACTCTCTCCATTCTGTGGTCAGCAGACTGCAAACACGATTTCCACAAGCCCCGTTTTTAATATCAAGTGGTTTTTAATTGCACCACTGGACTCCACACTGCCCACTTTCACCCAGTATGTGACATGCCCAACCAGAGACAATAAAAAGACTGGACTTACTGTATGCGAACACTAAAGAGGCATACAGTTTATCACCTCTCCCTCCCCTGGGAAGATCAGATCACAACCTAGAGCACTTTGTCCCTGTGTATAAGCCCTTAGTGCACAGGGAACCACCCGTCACCCGCACAGTGCAGAGATGGTCAGAGGAGAGTGATGAGGCTCTAAAGGACTGTTTTGAGTCTACTGTGTGGGACGTTTCAGTCTAATGGGGAGGACATCGACAACCTCATCACCTGTGTTACGGACTATATTAATTTCTGTGTGGATAACACTGTACCCATCCGGACTGTGCGGTGCTTCCCAAACAACAAACCCTGGATTACTCCAAAAATAAAAGCTGTCCTCAAACAGAAGAGGAGGGCCTTCAAATCAGGAGTTAAGGAGGAGCTGAAAAGGATGCAGAGAGAGCTGAAAAGACTGCTCAGGAATGGGAAGGACAGCTACAGGCAGAAGATGGAAAATCAGCTTCAGCAGAACAATGCTAGTGAGGTCTGGAAAGGCCTTAGAAAAAGACCTGGGCATTTTACAGATCTTTGGGTATCCCTGTCCGGCCCGCGGTATGTCAGTCAAACACAAATGAATAATGTCAAAAAAATAGATTCTCAGACACTAATCAATACTAAAATTTAGTATCGAGTTTGATATCAATTAGCACTGGTATCAATATTTAAATGCCAGTTTTGCATCCGCTGGTTCACGGAATCGCCGGCAGACAACAATTTTCAACAGGCATTGCAGCTGGCAGCCCCTCCCCCGGCTACCTGGAGGACCCAATATTTACATGACAGCCCGTTCGGGATTTAAAGGTGTGTGATGCTTCCCCCCGCCCTCAGTAGAGAGCGGCAGGGGGGCGCTTTGAGGCTTTGGAGGCCCGAGGCTCTCCCCCTGGCTCTCTACTGAGGAAAAAAAAAGTGGCACACACCTTTATAAACACCTGTCACAGAGCATTTTGCTCTGTATCTTGGCTGGGAAACAACCAAGCGCCGCAAAATTTTACAGAGACTCTCAGCTCCCCAAGACCTATCGAACGAGGCCAGCTGCGAAGCTCTCCTCCGCAGAGAACCGGCGTGACGGCCCCTGAGCACACTTTAAATTATTTATTAAAAAAGTTCCTGTGTTTGTTTTTTCTCTCCCTGTAGTATCGATAATAGTATCGAGCACCATCCTTAGTATCGGTATCGAGTTAGAAATTTCAGTGTTGTGACAGGCCTAGTAGCAGCTTATAAAAATATATAATTTACTGCTTTTTCACAATGGGAGAAAATAAATATTGAGCAGAATTAAGTTCATGTTATCGTTGGTTCAGCCCTCCAACATAGTTCAGATTTTTCATGTGGCCCCCTGTAGAAATGAATTGCCCAGCGCTGCCTTAGAACCATCTCAGACCACAAAGAACAAAACACTCTGTCGGTGGGGATGTGAGGTGGGCAAATGATCTGAAATCACTTCAACAGGTTTGATTCATCTTGCATGCAGTCTTCAACATCTGCTGCAGACACCCCCACCTCTGTTCCACCTCAGACACCTTGGACACTTCACACCTCCTCCACACACTCTGCTTACTGCTCCTCCCCCCGAACCACCGCATCCGGCACACATCCAGCATACGGCTCCAGCCTGTCTCTTTCAACCATCCCGGTTAGGATGGAACCGAGGAGGAAGGTAGCAAGGTAGCGGGTCCAGATGACATCAGCTCAAGGGTTGTCAGGTCCTGCACAGATCAACTGTGTGGGGTAATGGAGCACATCTTCAACCTGAGCCTGAAGCTGGGGAGAGTACCACAGCTCTGGAAAACCTCTTGTGTGGTACCAGTGCCAAAGACTCCACGTCCCAAGGACCTCAACAGCTACAGGCTGGTGGCTCTGACATCCCACCTGATGAAGACCCTGCAGCGGTTGGTCCTTGCTCAGCCTCGGCCCCGGGTGAACTCCTCAGTGGATCCACTTCAGTTTGCCTACCTGCCTGGCACTGGAGTGGATGATGCCGTCATCCACCTCCTACATCATTCCCTTTCTCACCTAGAGACTGCTGAAAGCACTGTGAGCATCAGGTTCTTTGATTTCCCCAGTGCCTTCAACACCATCCTTCCCACAATCCTGAGGGACAAACTGGAGTACACAGGAGTGGACCATCACCTCACAACAAGGATACTGGACTAACCAACCACAGTATGTGAGAACTGAGGGCTGTGTGTCGGGTAGGGTCATCTGCAGTACTAGGGCCCCACAGGGAATGGTTCTGGCACCATTCCTCTTCATCATCCACACCGCAGATTTCTCCTACAACTCCACCAACTGCTTCCTGCAGAAGTTCGCGGATGACTCTGTAATAGTCAGCCTCATCACTGAGGAATTTGATCTGTTGTTTGGAGTTTATAGTACTGCACATCACTACAGTGTATAAGAATTTGCTTGCAGATTTTAGGGGGACATATACTAACCTGGGGGTACTAGATTTGAAGCTTCAGATCATTGAAATTGGAGTTCAGTGACATCTGGTTGTCACCAAGAATGATAGCAACTCAATATTTGGTCTACAAATTGTACAAAACAGATTCCAAAATCAATGAATGACTGTTTGATGTTAATCAGTATCTGCATTGTCTGCATTAGGTAGCAGACATGGTGGGGTTAAATTTATTGTTGGAATCTCTTTTCTAATGGCAGGTGATGTTCAGTACCTCCTGGAATCTTAGTTTAGATATATTGCTAAATAGAAATCCAAGATTATTTTTGTTAGATTCAATGAGGGAAGTAAAGAGAGAGGCTGAGCCTGATGCAGTAAATCTCTGCTGTGGCCTCTGAGGCTGTTCTTCCAAGGCAGAGTGGATCCATACCAGCCTGTTCAGGCTCCATTTACGCTCTAAGTTTTGCACATTTTGCTCTAAGGCACATTCTTGATCATTGTACCAAAGAGCAAGTTTTTTCTGTTTAATTCTAATATGTCTTAAAGCACGCCACATTTTCTTAAGTGAACAAACAGTGTTCTTTTTCAAAAAGTGTTCATTTCTGTCAGGTTATCCAACTCTGTTGGACCAGATGGCGAGCTAACGGGGGTTAATAAATCTGGGAGGCTTTCAATGAAACTGCAATAAAACCCAACTTGTTTTCAAAGAACCACTTGGACATCCAACTATAAAGCTGGCTTCGGTACTATGCCATATTGGAATGGGCCTGAGCATTTTGTGGCATCAGACATAGTCTGGACTAATATACACACCACTTTAACGTTATTCTTAGTAACCTCTGACCTCCGAAGACAAATGTCATTATTACCTACATGGATAACTATCCAAGCATACCTATGGTTGGCTAACAGCTGCATGTTCCCTATCATGTCCAGTACCCTGGCTCCTGGTAAACAGCTAACTGAAGCTGGTGCTAGAGCCCCAAGGGTGGCATGTGTTTTTTATATGTAATAGAACTGAATCACTTTTAACCAGAGACTTTTAACAGGCTTCTCAGCAGATGCTTCCGTCATGAGAGTCAGATGAGGAGTAATTCAGAAATCTCAAACATTGAATAAACTCCTTAAAATCTCTGTGTTCTAGCAGATAAAACAAGACAAAAGTCGAACAGCCAGCAGCAACTTTTAACAGACTTCTTAGCAGGTGCTTCTCTAAGCAGGACAAACCTGTTAGACAAATGAATAGGAGGAGGAAATTTAAGTTTTGATGTCCACCTTTAACAGAGAAATTGACACTGCCAAATAAAATCAGTGCTATTACTAGTGATGGAGAAGGAGGATTAACGAAATGCTGCATTTAGAACAAACAAGGAGCTCAACGCCCTCCATTTAATGCTTCCATTGCTTATTGTTTGATCTTGCCTTTCAGTCTACAGGTCCATGGCTATGGAATAGTCTTCCCCCAGAGCTACGATCTATTGAATCTGTCAAACTATTTTAAATTAAGCTGCACTTGTACAAAATGGCTTTTAGATTACTTTTATTATCTCTATCTTGTTCTCTTTTATTCAGCTTTTTTCCTCCTTTTAGTGTACAGCACTTTATGAATCTTGTCTGAGAAAAGTGCTATATAAATGAACATTATTTGCTTATTTACTTATGTACTTTCTGGGTCTGCAATTCTGCGATGTTGTCAGATTAACTCAAAAATCCCAAAACCACTGAGCAAATTCCCTAAAATGTTCTAGTAGAGCGGCCCTCAAAATCTTTTGCACCACAGACCATTGTTTCATGTAAAACAAAACTTTCACGGACTACTATAGATACAACTAAAAACAAACTGCATTTGTTTTTTGCTAAACTTGCTAGCTTGTTGGCTACATTTTTGACGTACCGTATCACGTGACCGAGATGAGCATTTTTTTCAAAATTAAAGATCTTTCAGACTCAATAAAATATTTTTGTTCTGTCTTTCTGTGTGGCCCGGTACCAAGTGACTCACGGACTGATACCGGTGCGCAGCCCAGTGGTTGGAGACCTCTGTTCTAGTAGATAAAACTAACACAGTCGAAGTTGGAGCAGGCAACAGGGGCAGGAAGTAACGTGTTCTGTGTAGACTGGTTAGAAATCATGTTAATATTGGTTTGCTAATATTCACTGTGGCATGTCGTGAGATGATGTAAGAAGTGCCTGTGTGGGTGTAGGTGATTTTTACATTTTATTTTATTCATTAATATTTTTTTGACTTTTTTGGGTTTCAGCCAGCTCCTCTTGTTGTGTGATTTAGAATATCACTAGGCATGGAGAACATCTTGTCAGATGGTCTAGAGGTTGATGTTATGTATGCACTTATTTGTGAGCATAGAGGGCTTTGCAAATGACCAATGCTCCAATCGGTCTGCTGCCATTGATAAGTGAGATTCTTTTAAATTCATAGACAGAAAGAATGTAATCATATAAACAGTAATGAATTTACGCCTGTAATATCATAAATATGTGTCTTTTTCAATAAACAGTATACCTATACTGTGCTATCCACTGTAGCACTAGGACTGATTCAACATGTTGGTCCAACAGGGCCCATAGACTGTGTTCTGGTTGCTCTGCTAAAGGCCTTGGTTTGGGTGTTGAGCCTTTCTACTTCTTCCTGTGCAGAATCAGTGGTACAGAACTCTTCTTCCTTATTTCTGGGATCCAATAATCAGAATCAGAAAACTTTAGTGATCCTGGAGGACGTTGCTTATGCTATGACTGCACAGGCACAGAGACACACAAAAACAAGAATATAAAAAATGTCCAGGTTCCCTACTCTGCCACAAGGTGTTCTTTTTCGGCAACATAAGCAGTCGCGTGGCTTTTAGGGAACTCCTGAAAGAGCTGCGGACCAAAACATCTCCTTGATGGAGTGGCAAGTTACTGCTAGATATGCATCAGAGGACGTCCGCATATTTGCAGTGAGACTAACATTAGTGTTCTTTTTCACCATTCCTCTCTCTTTGGTGGCCTTGTAATGGGCCTGCACCAAAAAGAGTTTTTCGTGATGGTAGTGTGTAGAAAGAATCCATAAATCTTTAATTTCTGAATAATCTATAATAAGAATGGTTGTTCATCCTTCACTGTCATCTCCATTAAAGCTTTCTCTGGCTGTTTTCTGAAAATCATTAAATCTTACATAATATGACGATAATAGGCAAGTGTATCCTTTGATCCAACAGTAGAAACATTAACATCACGTGTTATATTTTATTAATACGTTGTCACCACTGATATAAATAAGCATTTTTCTCAAGGATCAAAACCGTTTTCTGATTTCTTCACAAATTTCTGATTTCTATAAAAACATTCTCTGTTTTCTATGTGTCCTTCCAATCTAATCTTTCAAGTGGAAGGTCCACAAGGTCTTAAACTTATTAAAGTATTATTATTAAAAATAATAATATTAATGTGAGCTGGCCAGTTTCTTAAAGCATAAGTGGTCCATTCAAAACTGGGCCCACAGGGTGGTGAAAACGTTTTCTACTGTCTAATTCCCATCTTTGCGCCTCTTTCCGGTAAAAAGCATGAGCTTTAATAGACCAACCAGGTTCCTGGCTCAGTCTCTCCATTTGTCTGTTCCTCTCTTGCTGGATGTTCAGAGATAAGACTGATTCCATAAATGCCCTCCGCACCCTAGGTGTAAGATATCAGACTTGTCTTTTGCAATCTATAACAGTGAAACATATGATAGAAAAATGCCTTTGAAAGAGCAAGCCTTAGGGACTTGTTCATGGAGTTGGAGGCTGAGGTGAATGATTGGATGGAGAGGAGTTGGGAATGATGTTAAATGATGGAAGGAGAGCATTAGAAGCATCTGAAGGAGAGCCAAGGACAATAGTTAGGAGAAAAATGAGAAAATACAGGGTGAAGTACAACTGGCTGGCAGAAGCAGGCACACAAAAGGTTGTACCAGTAGCCATGGCCTGTTTTCACTATGGGTCACAATAGGGACTTTTCCACAGCCTGAATAGCCAGTAGCACTCCATCAACTTCCCAGTTGTTAGTGTGTATTTCCATTGTTGTTTTTTTGGCATGGACAGTAAAACACAATAGCCTCTTTTCATGTTGTGATGACATTTTGATCAATCTGACAGAAGTGATGCAATCAGCTTAGCTGCGGCCCACTTTTGTCCCTGCCATTATGTTCAGATCACTTTTTTGTAATTCGCGGTACAGCACAATTCCTGGTTGCAGTGGAAAAGCACCAAATGATTGTTGACATAAAGACCCATACTGTGGTCATATAAGAATTCATTGTTTACTTCTAGTAGTACTTCTCCAAAAGTAAAAGCCTGGCCAGTCCAGTTTGAGATGCAAGTGTAGCAGGATGTAGAGGCAGAAGCAAGCGGATCAGTGGGGTGTGTGCAGGGTTTAAGTTTGTGGTCACTGTGCAAAGCCAAAAATAATATTTAACCAAACAGAAAGGTGGAACTAACATTTGTAGGTTGTTTCTCCATCCTGCTAAACACATTAGAGTTCTGTGAGGTGGTGTTGTAAGTCTAATACAGTCCACTTTCAGTCCCCAGAAATAGCTTCGGAATAGCCCTCTGGTGTGGCAAGCCCTTTACGGGAAAACACAAAAGAGGTCTGATGGAGTAGAGTCCTAAAATGAAACTGGAAAAGGTTTTTCCACACCAAACCTTCACACAAATATAGTTACTAGGAATGCAACCCCTAGTAAATGTGGTATTTTATGAAAGTCAAAAGAGCTTTTTAGTGTCATGACAATGCAGTCCTGGTGAAAACACACTGTTGTGATGGAGATACAGAGTTTAAAAAAAATGGAAAAGAAAACAGTCTAGGTGGGAATGAGAACCGGTACAATGAAGTCTATGCATATACTAGAATATGGGACAAGAATACAGAACAACACGTCCCCAATCAGATGTGTGGTTGTACATATATTTTACTACTAAAATTGTATTTCTTGTATTTCAAGGTATCTTTGAAACTTTTCTTTATATAAGTTGTCAAACATTAAAACATGATGCATGAGTGACATAAGGTGACATAAGACATACTGTATGCTGCAGTGTATAATAATAATAATAATAATAATAGTAAGAAGAATAACCTGTCTTTAAGGGTTTGAGCCAGGCCCCTTACATCCAGTGAAGGGTAATCTTAAAGCTTTAGCATACTAAGACATTTTGGACAACACCATGCTTCCAACTTTGTGGAGCCAGTTTGGGATACCTTTTCCATTCTTGCCTGACTGTTCTCCAGTGCACAAAGTAAGGTCCATGAAGATATGGTTGGATGGGTTTGATGTGGAAGAACTTGAACTGGCCAGCGCAGGGCACAGATTCCCACAGAAACTCCAACATCTTGCGGAAAGCCTTCCAAGAAGAGTGAAAGCTTTTATAGTTGCAGAGAGGGGACCAACTCCATATTAAAGTCTACATGTTTGAACGCAATGTCATTAAAATCCCCGTTGGAGTAATGGCATACTGGAGTATCGATGTCCCAATACTTTTGTCCACGTAATGTACATTTAAGTACAAATAAAGCAATGCAGTAGTGCATCCATTTTTGCTTTGTATGTGTGTGTGTGTGTGAGAGAGAGACAGAGGGAGGGCACAGACTGTGTAATGGAAATTCTATCCCAACACAACTGATACACTCTGATATACTTATGCTAATAGTTTTAGCATCCTGATAACTAGTTGACTCATGATTACTTGCCTGTAAGTACCTATATCTGTGAAACTGCAGCCACTCACCATATTTGTGAAAGTTCTCATGCAGAAAACTGCATGCACAATGTCTCTACTTCTGATAACAGTCTCTTGGCTACAATAACACTTATTCTGCTGGAAAAATACCTTTAGCATCAACAAATAGCTTAGCTAATGATTGACACTGATTCAATGTTTTTGTGACTGTAACTGAAGGTTAGATAAGGGACTCTTCCATTGGCTCAAGGAAGATTTTCCAAGAAAAAGAAAATGCAATTCATCAGACCAGGTCACTTTCTTCTATTGCTCCATGGTCCAGTTCTGATGCTCACATGCCCATTGAAGGAACGTCCGGTAAGGGGTCAGCAAGGGCACTCTGACTGGTCTGCGCCTACACAGTCCCATATGCAGCAAGCTGTGATGCACTGTGTGTTCTATTACCTTTCTATCAGAGCCAGAGTGAACTGTTTCAGCAATTTGTGCTATAGCAGGTTTTTCTGAGGTCTGACCATATGGACTAACGTATTCTCACATACATCAATGAGCCTTAGGTGACAATGACACTGTTGCCAGTACCTTCCTTGGATCACTTTCAGTAGGTACTGACCACTGAACACATGGGATACCCCATAGGACCTGCAATTTGGAAATGCTCTGATCCGGTCATCTAGTCATCACAAAAACCTTCTTTTTTGTCATTTTGAGAAGCTACGTGCTGCAATCTGTCAAAATGTCAGCTTAGCATTTGTTGGTAGACCTTACCATTAGCATGAAGACACCTCTGTTTTCCATGTTTACCGAAAGGTGAGTTTCATTTGCTGTTTAGTTGGTCATGTCAGGTTCTTTATGTAAAAATTTAACCACTTTTCTAACCACATTATTTATTCTCTCTGTCTATTTTAAACTTTGTTGAAATTAACATGAAGTTTATTAACAGGGGAGATGCAGTAGCATCTTATACATGTTTTATGTATCTGTATGAGACCTACTGAACATGAATACAATATCTTTTTTGCCCCAGAAAAGCCCTTGGGCTATTAAAAATGTTTGATGTCCAGTAGCCGAGGTGTAGCCACACACCTGACCTAAACACAGTTAGCAAATGTGTCTTTCATTCATTCCAGTAGACCTTGCAGAGTAGCAGAAATATACTGGTTTATGTAAGGAACATTGTTTCTAACCTTCCATTAGATTTATCAGTGATTGAACTAGTTTGAAAGAAGTTAAGAACCACAAATTAGCCCATGCAGACAGTGCTGTGGGGAAAAAAAGTCTCAAGCCACCTCTCATTTCTTTATATTTTGCTTGGAATCACCTTGTTGGTGCCAGAGTACTATTTTATGCCTGTTAAACTGTCTGAACAAATGTTTTACAGCGCCAGGCTATAAAGTGTCTAAAGATACAAGGAGCCAAGATACACTCAACATTCAGCACCACCTGATCATCTAACTTAAGGCCTGAACCAGTGAAGAAACAGGTGCAGATGATTCTAGAGGGTCTAGATGTTCTACTTGAATGATTCATACGTAGGTCACTATGTGGCTTAACAAGCAAACATTCCTCTGAAACTGGTCGGGTTCAGGGACTGGACTGGAAATGAGAGATTTTGAAAGTCCTTCAGGAAGTCTGGAAAACTGGTCCTCAAAACCACATAAAAAATACAAGAAAGTCTGGATCTTTGGCAGAAAAATATGAACAAATGAGAAATGGCTCAAGACTTTTGTACATGCTGTATCTTGATATTTGATTATTCATAATGGTAAATCCTGACGTATTGGAACATTTGAAAAACATGTATTTCACAGCTTGGATTTCTATTGCTATACTGGTAGTTTTTTCTGACCCTGTGGGGAAGGTGACTTCCTGCAGTCTAAATAACAATATCGAGCACTGGTAATAAACGAAGGGCTGAACCTAGCCACAAGGGTGCAGTATTGAACTAACAGACCAGGAGTGTGAGGACTATGAGGACTGTGTGTGTGTGTGTGTGTGTGTGTGTGTGTGTGTGTGTGTGTGTGTGTGTGTGTGTGTGTTAGAGAGAGAGAGAGAGAGAGAGAGAGAGAGAGAGAGAGAGAGAGAGAGAGAGACATATTTGTGAGGCTTATGAAGAAACCCTAATAATCAAACAGACTTGCATAAAATGTAAATGTTGACTGTAAGTGTGTAATATGAATGAAAAATGCCCAAAAGTGCTCATTTGAGTCTCCAAATGAACACACATGCGTGCACATACAAACGGCCCTGCGCATGCACAATAAAAATATCGTCTCTCATGTGAATAGCGGTAAATGACAGTTTCGAGCTTATTAAAGTTATTTTCAATAATGAATGGCTCCCTGGGACACAATTATTGATCTCTCTGCACACCACTAATGATAACAAATGAAGATCCAAGTCAAGAAGAGCTGAGTCCTCCACTACGCAAATATAAAGCATTTAATTAACAAACGGACATGTTCATCCAAACCACCTTGAAAAGCCCTACTTTACATATTGCCTTTTCAGACAATTTAGCTGAGGGAAAAAAAATCTTCCTCTAATGATCCAACCACCCTGAGTGGAAAAACAAGATGGAACAGCTTCACTTCATTTACCTTGTCTTATTAAAATACTGTCGTGCTGCATCACTCGAAACGACACATCTCTGTTCTAAGAACATTTAAAGTAACCTCCATGATCCTTCTCCATCATCTGAGCCAGTGTTTCTCCCAGAGAACTTCATTCTGGGTTTTGTCATGCCAAGATCAAACACCAGAAAACGGCAACTTTGAAATGGGTGGCCTAATTCAAAACACCAACTGAACAAACACACAAGGGTGTGTGAGGCCTTTGAAAAGCACTGCAGGCAGGCCGTCTGCATATACGCTAAAGCTTCCATCCATTTGATCTTATTTATCTTATTTAGTGTCACTGTGTGTGTGTGTGTGTGTGTGTGTGTGTGTGTGTGTGTGTGTGTGTGTGTGTGTGTGTGTGTGTGTGTGTGTGTGTGATTTGTGACAGAAAGAAAGTGTATGTGTATGAGAGAAAAAACAAACAAACATGTGATGTGTGTGACCCACAAGGTTCAGTTTTAGGTCTAATGCTTTTTTTTGTATGCCACCTCCAGATAATCATCAGGAAACATAAGTTTGGCGTTCATAGTTGTGCTGATGATACACACTTCCAAACCTTCTTAAAGTCCAGACTCAGTAGGCAGGCTAGTAGAGTGAAATATTTCTCTGTGAAAATCTTCTGTTTTTCTTCAGCTGAATGAAGGAAAACTGAAATGCTGATTTCTTTGTACCAAAATTCAGAGAAAGACACTTTGTGAGAAATCTTCATGTACCGAATCTGAAAAAATGAAACCTGGGTGTAATTATAGATCCTGAGCTCTTGTTATTTCTAAACTTCCATTAGATTTATCAGTCATTGAACTAGTTTGAAAAAAGTTAAGAACCACATATTAGCCCATGCAGACAGTGCTGTGGGGAAAAAGGTCTCAAGCTACCTCTCATTTCTTCATATTTTGCCTGGAATCACCTTGTTGGTGCCAAAGTACTATTTTATGCCTGTTAAACTGTCTGAACAAATGTTTTACAGCGACAGCCTATAAGTGTCTAAAGATACAAGGAGCCGAGATACACTCAGCATTCAGCACCGCCTGGTCTAAAGCTTTTTTTTTTTTGTATGTCACCTCCAGATAATCATCAGGAAACATAAGATTGGTGTTCATAGTTGTGCTGATGATACATTCTGTGAAAATCTTCAGTTTTTCTTCAGCGGAATAAAGGAAAACTGAAATGCTGATTTCTTTGTGGCAAAATTCAGAGAAAGACTCTTTGTGAGAAATCTGCATGTACCGAACCTGAAAAATGAAACCTGGGTATAATTATAGATACTGAGCTCCTGTTTTTCCCAAATAAAGTAAAGTAACTTTTTATTAATTTGAGAAGCGTTCCCAAAGTTAGGCTCTTTCTATCCTATATCCCTCTTTCTATACAGGAATTTGTTAATTCTATACCAGAATCTTCAACTTGTCCAAAAACAATACAGCAGTGCTGACCCAGAGTTCATATAGTACAGACCCATATAGAAAGAACTGCACTGGTTAAATGTATCTTTGCAGGATTCATGTGCTGATTTTATGCCCTTAAAGCACCTGTGTACCTAATTGGATATCTACGTTCTGACACATGATGCAGACCTGCAAGTACTTCTCTTCTGTTAATCCCCTTTGTGAATTACACTTTATTACTTTTCTAAACTGAAACTCACTTCTTATATAGGACAGTCAACTAATTTCTTTCACTATTGTTAACTTTTTACAGTTGTTTACTCAGAATTAATCAACATTTTGAAAACTCTTCACACAGCCAAACATCAGTCTATGTAGATTAAATTTCAGTGGGTGTTTTTCACAAAGTGTATCCAAAGAAAAGTTATGAGTTCTTCTCTCATCCAAATTCAACCAGCAGCACACTTACAAACTTTTTTCTGTATAACAGATCAAAAAATTATGTTATGTGGCAATTTGATTTGTATAGGACCATCATGAGACTGGGCGAGGTGAAATTTGGAAACTTTTACGGCATTTACGGCATTTAGCTGACGTAAATGGTGTGAGACAATGTGGCATTTCTCTACGCACTTACAGTTGCAGAGTGCCTTACAGGTCAAATCACTGGATGCTTGGACATAATCTGTAGAACAGGGATCTCCAACCCTTTTACCTCTGAGAGCTTCTTCTACAAAATGAAAATGGCCGAGAGCAACTCATTTTTGTAACATTTATTCTCATAGCTTATTTCAACCCAAACAAACTGAATAAGTTTATTTGCCTGAACATTAACTAAATGTTGGCATCCACAACTCACATTTTGTATTAAAACAACACAAAAAAGATTTAGTTCACCTGCATCTGCATTTTGTATTTATGTATGCATTTCTTTCTAGTGTATCTGGCATTATTAACTGAAATTTGAATGCTGTCAAAACAAAACAATGCAATTACAAATACACAGATATTGTTAGTTATTCACTTGTCATTTTGTTATCTGTCCACATGTCATTGTATCACTTCACGAGAGTATTCACACGTCCAGTTGTATGTGTGACATGTGTTCAGTCTTTTTCAGTTAGTGAGATGACTGGCACTGCATGGAGTCAACAAGAGAGGTGTATAGTGGAGTGTAGCCAATTAGGTTCACTCTTATGGAGTCATTTCAATGTTCATCCGTCAGTCTTGTTCTGAGCTTTGATTTCATGACATTCACAGTAAGCTGCGCTGTATCACTGGAGTCAACAGACTCATCACACCGAATTGAAAACCATTTGCACCTGTTCATGTCCGATTCCAGCTGTTTTACCGCATCCGCAGACAGCGCAAACACTCTCCTTGCCACAGTATTTGCACCAAGTTGTACATTGGCAATAGCAGGCAAAATTTCGGTCTTACTTTTATGGTCCCCGAATCACAGTTCTGTTTGATTGACAACTAATGGGCAAATTATGATTTAGTTTAAGAAGGGGATATACATGCAATGATTGGATATACATGCAAGATAGTTTTCTGAGTGACTAATCAAATTTGACTGGTCAAGTTTTCAAATGTATGTAGATTCGTTAACCCTTCGGCGAGCTGCTGGTAGAGCGAGCGACGTGTTGGAGACCCCTGCTGCAGAAGATAGTATAGATAGGCTAAGATGTACAATTATTAAGAATTTATGCAGTATGTACTGATCAGTCTGCATGTGTGTAGATATAGTGTACAGAGACAGAATTATTGGCACCCTTGCTAAAGATGACTGAAAAGGCTTATAAAAATTGCCTTTAATTTGAAGTAAATTTTAATCTGAGAATAAAGTGAGAAATATATTATAAACAAAATCACATATTTACATGATGAAATGTAAATGAAGTATGATTCCACACACATTTAGTCAATTTTGAATAGTGTTTAGAAACTTTTATGCAGTCATCAATGTTTTCCTGTTTCATTGGGGTGTAGGAATGAAACGACATAGGGCCCAAATTCCTTAATCATCCATCACCATTGGAAAGATTCCAGAACATTCCATTGCAATAAGACAAAGTGTGCTGACTTGTACAAATCAGGGAATGAATACAAGTTAAGAACTCTCAACTCAATATGCCCAAATCAACAGTCAGAGCAGTTGTTAAGAAGTTAAAACAATTCAGGACTATAATGAGCCAGTCTGGAAGAGCATGCAAAGCTTTTTGTCAGCAGCAGTCGTCAGAGGATGGTCAGAGATGTTCCCCAAAGACCACAATTTCAGAATTACAACGTTTGGTAACATCTTGAGGTAAAAGCCATGTTAAATCCAGGATAAGACATCACATTCATGGCAACAAACTGTTAGGATTCTTTCTGGCATCTCTTTTCACCACAAGCAAAAGTGCTTGGAGTTTGCCAGATGTTGCTGGAACTTGAAC
The DNA here is from genome assembly GCA_037577275.1 of Bryconaethiops microstoma. NCBI lineage: Eukaryota > Metazoa > Chordata > Actinopteri > Characiformes > Alestidae > Bryconaethiops > Bryconaethiops microstoma. The sequence goes on along the minus strand of JBBJLS010000016.1, from coordinate 13,530,611 downwards.
TGGGACTTTCATGGTTAGACAAACCAAAAATTGAGATCTTTGATTCCACACACTAGAAATAAAGATGGCTACAGTGAAAAGCACCCAATACCAAGCCTTAAATATGGCAGAGGATCTGTGCTGTGCAGCTTTTCTCTTTAAAAGGCCCTGGCACTTTCGCTTGCATACATGAAAACTTGTGGGTTGAGCTCAAGAAGAGAGTAAACAAGAGAAAACCCAGGACTGTGCAAGAGAGATTCTTTTTTAAGGAATGACTGAAAATCCCATCTTCTGTCTCCCAGAATACAAGGAAAGACTGAAACGTGTAGTTTATTTATTTGTTTATTTGTTGAGTAAAATTTTTTTATGTTCATTAAAGATTTCTTTTATCAGTATTTACACTCATACTAAATAAGAGTGCCAATACATCTGTAGGACACGGGTAAATAGATATTACTGTAACTTCATTATATATACTTTGGAATAAATATGCAAAAACTGCAGTATTTCTGTATTGATTTCTGTAATATACACAGTAGTTTATTCTATACATTTCCCTTCTTATAGTATCAGGATCCATTCTTATAATAAAATGCATTACCTGTTCTATGATGAAATTTAGGTAATGCTACCCAGTGTTAATGTTTTTTTGTGCTCTGAATGACTGGTCTTGCTGAAAGTGTTCTAGTAGACAGAGTAGAAAATGATGTGGTGGGTTTAATCTTGGAGCAGAGATGAACTGCTGTACTGAACTGCATGCCAGTGAAGAGAAGAGTGTGAAGAGTTTCGAAAAAAGTAAATACACACCTGAATACTTATGTATATGAGTGAATAAGAATCCTTATGTTAAGAATACTTATGTATATGAGTGAAAAGTGTGCGTGTGTATATTTGTGTGTGTGTGTGTGTGTGTGTGTGTGTGTGTGTGTGTGTGTGTGTATGATGAGCATGAGACAGAGGTGACTGTGTAATGTGTATGAATGTCTGTATGTGTGTGTGTGTGTGTGTGTGTGTGTGTGTGTGTGTGTGTGTG
>JBBJLS010000016.1:13510153-13529499 GCA_037577275.1 Bryconaethiops microstoma | reverse complement strand
AAAGAAAGAATTTCATTGCACAGAGAAAATGCTACTTTTTTTCTGTACATATGACAAACGCTTTGAATCTTGAATCTTATATTTACTTATACATATACGTGGAGTGTGTGTGTGTTTGTGTGTGTATGTATATACATATACATATATACACATACATATACACACAAACATACACACACACATACACACACATACACACACACACACATATACACACACACATATATATATACACACACACGCGCACACACTCCTCTACATTTCGTTTACTTAGTTTACATATAAATAGATGTATATATTTCACAATACAGATGTCCGTATTTATATTTCTAGATTGTGTAGTGTACATTTTATACTGTACCGCTGATACAGTATTTTATTCTATTCTATTGTTTTCTTAATTTTTGCTGCTCTTAAATTTGTACTGTCCACTTTCTGCCGTGACAAAGCAAATTTCCCACTTGTGGGACTAATAAAGGTTTATCTTATATTATTATACAGATGTATAAACACCAATTTTTTAATCTTAGATGAATAAAAGTTCTGCAACAGAACTTTTTCAGCACCTGCTGTGCTGCCCTGTGCCAAAATAAGACCCAAAAATTGCAGTCTGTCATCTGACCACAGGTATGTCCATATGCTAGGCCCCACCAATCCCTCCCACATAGCTAATTTTGTTCACCAAATGTTTCTATGAAAGCTGGCAAATGAGAGACCCTCAGCATGTTTCAGCTGACTGAAGAGTGTCTCAGCAATATAGGTGTAAACTGTTTCACACTCGAATTAGTATGAAAAATGTTACTCCTTTAACGCATGCACAAACATACCTTGATGTCGGCACGTAGTTCTGTGAGCTGCTCTTCGGACATGGAAGCAGATTTGTCAGTGAGCCTCTTCAGCTCCTCGGCTCGCTTCTGACGCTTGTCCAGGATGGCCACTAAACCACACAGAAAAAGCTGTTAACATCATGCCCCAAAACAGTCTATTGTCGCAGGAACTGTCCATCACCATTTTTTAAAGAGGCACAGCGAGACTTCTTCACTGGTGTCTCTTCTTGCACTGGGAATTTGGGGACATGAAAGTGAAGAGTAATATATTCAGTCTCAACAATAACCCCAAAAAAAGGCAAAAAGAACTATTGTTAGCATAACAGATGATTGCAATTATCAGAGCTGACTTATTATTTAAGTTGGCTATTTTCCCAATTGCATGTTTATGCTACAAACAACATTAACGAAACTGTAACCGTTGGGTAGAGGCAAATAAATATAAAGAAAAGTAGAAAATGGATATATTTCTTACTGGTGCTATAACAAATGAGCTATTACAAAGCAGCAGTGAGCAATGTTTCTTTATTTGATCCGTTTCTGTTTTCAGCGGACAGCTAATGAAGTATCAACAGTTTGGTCACTTTAGGCTTATACACTAATAGCTGCATACAATGAACAAGAAAAGGCAATCCCCAATTATTCATATGGTGGTTAATCTTCTGCTAAAGTTTCATGATTGTGATGATTTGTTTGGGGTTTTTAAAAATGTTTTTACTGCCTTTCACAAAATCATCCTTCCCTTTTCCCCTTCCTTATCGGTGAGGAAAAGCCAATCAAGCTTCACAATAAATGCTAAGTATTTTATCAGTGTCTACTCTTCTCTGGTTGGTGGTTTGAGGTGTTGGGGTAGGCTATGGTGCTAGTGGTGGACCCTCTTAAATAGAGTCTCCACAGACTCTACAGCAGGTTTTGTTCACTAATATCACAATGAAGCTGCCCACTTTACAAAAACATGCCACCAGTCGGGCCAAAGTGTGAGTCAGACAAACACTAATGTATGTTACAGTCCTGATTTCTGTTCGCTTGATTTGATTTAAGACATAGAGGCAGTCTTGCATAAGAAAGCCTGATGCTCAGTCCCTAAAACAATGTGAACACACTGCTGGAGTTCATTGAGCACTCAGCAAGAAAGCCTTTAAATGTGTAAGTGTGTGTGTGGTGAAGGATGCTATGAAAAAGAAAGTGGGGAAGATGAGCACTCCCATCAACATGCACTACACACACAGGAACAAACTGCTTACAGATAGAATGATTACACAGAAGTAATTCCTCCTGGGCTAAAGAGAACATCTTTTCTCTCTTAAAAATGAATAGGGCTGACAAGAGAGCAAAGAAACGGAAGAGAAAGTGAAGTGTAGAAGCTGAAAGCAGGATTACTGTAGGTTGCTGTTTCCTAATTGCATACAGACACAAAAGGGCCATTGAGGGAAACCTGACAACTGATAGTGTTTCTCAGGGCGAAGTTCAGTAGAATGGCCTCCTTGTGAGGTATGCATTCCTGAAAAGTAACACTGCCCCCCCACACCAAAACCAGGCACACACAAGATGCAAATAAACTGACATTTTCTGTGACTCAAGGAATTTTAGCTTCCAATAAATAAATAGGCAAATAAATAAAACTCAAATCAGCACTGCTGTTGTCAGTTTAGCTTTACATTACTGTCCAGAACACAAGATCAGTGCCAGAGAAACATCTGGATTTTCTCGGTTTTCACTTAGTAATGCAATGGAAAAGGTCCTTTAGTTGATTCTATGAGTCAGACACCCTAAGTGTGTGAAAAATGCTCAGATTTGGGCAGGGAGGGTAGAGGAAAGCAGATACATGAGCAAAGGAGCATTCTCTCAGTGACCAGCCCTCAGTGATGCATCCCAGAACTCAAGAGAAGGAAGCAAGAGACAAAAACAGAGATGAAGACATGCATGTATACTCACTAGCTTCTGCTTTGACTTTATCCATCTCAGCCAACAGAGCCACCTCCCGATCCATAAGACTGAGAGAAAGACACAAGAAACAAAGTAATCTTATAATCTTTTAGTGTCATCCAGATAAAAGCCAGATGCTCATCCATGGTGTGAAGCATGGCCCTCCCTATCTTTCATTAAGCTAGTCAGTGCAGGCCTCACTTAGCTGACATAAGAATGCAGTTGATACTCTCCTCTAAGCTGATCAATGCAAGCATGTGTTAGCCTTTACATTTTCAGCGCTGGTAGTATTGTATGACTGGGGGAGTCTTAGTTAACAGGTAGAATTAGACATGACTAAAATCAGGAAAAAGTCAGAGAAAGAAAAAAGTGCTCTATTTAGAGCTTTTTCTATTGACAGCATGTTACATTCTCATTATAAATGTTCGCAATGCAGGCCCAATGTGTTGCAGTGAGCAGATTATAATGAGAGAGGTTGAAAAAGTAGCAAAAGGTGGACAAGTCCAAAGGTTCTGAAACTCAGTGAGATAAGGTAACAGATTATAAATAGTAATTATACACAGCAACCTATGCTCTATGTATGTCGAAGTTAGCCTATATTTCTCAACCCCAGCCAGCTGGACAAGTAGCCAGTGAAATGGACTTGGGCCTTCCATTTGTGCAAGACGAGTGTTACACATACATGTTTGAGTAGTTTTGATTTACTTGTAAGAAATTGACATGTACAAACTAAAATATTGTAAATATTTCAGTTCTCTGGAGTTTCACAAAACACTTATCAACTAGGTCTTCAGTGAGAAAAAACTGCCTAGACTGATCCTGGCTTCTAATATTTAGGACTAAAGGAACAACGAAGTTGAGCTCCCAGGCAAACAAAACACTCAAACCCTGGAGAGTTTTTCAGAGATAAATATCTTTTGCAGGTGGCACAATGGACAAGGTACAGAAGGTTACCACAGTTTTTACAGGAAATATCCACTTTCCTCCTACAAAGACCCCAAGGATACAGTGCAAAAAAATTACTTGCTTTTCAGTTTGTAAACCACTAATTAAGTAACATCTTGGAGAAAATCCTGATAAAGGACAGAATCTTGTACCTCATCTGGGACGACTATCTAATAAGCCAATAGGTAAACTAATTGTTGTGACAGAGCCGGTTTTTATTGTATTTTCTTTTACATTTTTTTCTATTTTATATTAGCTTTTATTATTATCCTGTAAAATACACATGTATGTACAGCACTTTGAGTGTACAGGAAAGAAAGGGGTACCAGCTCTGTAGCTCAGCAAATGTCTGTTTCATCCTCTTGATGGAGGAATCCATCTCTTCCTTCACCACCACTCTGTACCGTGTTAGGGATGCTGTACATCGCTGAAGGTCTTTCACTGAGCGATCGATGTTCGGTGCTAGAGAGAGAGAGAGAGAGAGAGAGAGAGAGAGAGAGAGCGCGAGAGAGAGAGCGAGAGAGAGAGCGAGAGACAGAGCTGACTGCTCAACTAATTCACATTAGCCATAAACTTTCCGCTGCATTATACAGACAGTTTAGTAGAGGGGCTTTCAAAATTGAAGCAGTTGTAACAGGCTTCATAAAATGAAAGAAAAATAAAGGAGACAGTTAAAACATACTGAAACTTTAATATGAGCCTGCAGTATCCAATGTGGATCCATAAGGATGCCAAGGGCAGGATGGAAATCAGGTCTACCAACTATACCAAGCAGTGACTCAATTAGCTATAAACAAACGCATGCACAAGTCATCCATCTCAACAAAAGAGATGGATGACAGCCAGAAATACCAGAGTCCCTGCTGTGACAAACACCTGTGTATAGTTCATATCTTTCTTTGCTTATCATGCTCCTTTGCTTCGCCACTCTGAGGCTTGAGGGAGTTGAGTGTGTGCAGAAGCTCTCACCAGTACCTATGAGATCTTCTAGTCTCTTGGCTAAGGTGTGTGGTGGATAATAGGACCAGTGAAAACCTTTACCTGAATGCCAACTACAAAACATGTAACACAAACAAAATCTCTAACACAACTTTACTGACATTACAAAAGTAATCCGCCCATTTTAGCATCAGAAAGCAGTTTCATTCTTGGCATCAAGTACAACGGACTCAGTTTATACTGCTTCTGTTTGGCCTTACGGATGGATATTTACTTCAATAGCAAAGGAGTTTTTAAACACTTACTGGCCACTTTATATGATGCATCCACCTAGCTGGTACACAATGTAGGGACTGCGTGTTATTCCATGTACAATTTGCAGAATTATAGCAGTAAACACAAATACATAAACAACAACGATCCAATTTGTAGCTGGCAATGTTCTGCTTGTATACCCTCTTAAGTCTAATCTTTTCCACAGACTAAACACAAACTAGGACATCTGTACAAATGGAATGGTTAAAATGCTAATTAGCATAATATTGTCCCATTTAAACCATCATGATATTCAATATCATATCAGTTATCAGCCCAAGTATAGGTACAAGATAGGTGTACCAGCTTTTTTAGTAACACTGCGGATTAATTTGTGGATTTAATTATAAGGAGTGACACTAGAAATAACAAGAAGCTTGTAGCTAGTCACAAATGGGGTGTTAAGGAACAGAAACTGATTCTCAGCAAGTTCCTTCCTATGACTACACTGTTGGAACCACCCAAACATTATTCTTCAACACTGCCTATGAACTTCAAGTAGCTTCACACAGAATATTCCAGGCTTGTAAAATTTAGAACGGTGGTTTTATGTGCTTGAGATTGTAAGAAAAAAATAAATAATTTACCTAAGACAAGAAAGGACAGGAAAGAAACAAAAACACCGTCTTACCAATCTTTTTGCATGCAGATGAACCTTGCTGGCTGTCATCATACAGAAGGGAAGGGCCAGGGATGGCATTCTGAGAACTAGGAAAAGGTCTGGGGCGATGTTTGCTGCCACGGGAACTGTGATTTTGTCGAGCTCCATTATTGGTGCCATGCAGCGGGGCTGGGGTTGGTGTCGGAGTCAAGCTTTTTTGAGACTCTGCATCTCCCGCTGTCAATAGGCAACAGATTGAACAAAAACTCTGGTTAGAAAGAATGGATGTTACTTCTCGATATGTACAAAACAGCATATTGTGATTATTCTGCTATTTATCATGACTGCAATATGCCCTGCGGTTCATTCAAAAAGATGTAGGTAAACCACTGATGTAAAAGACAAGCCTGCATTAGTCATGCAACAACTTTATCATCACACAAATGCATTGCATCATTTAGTTACCCACAGTAACTAATCAATCCTGGCAGACATATGTTTTGTTACACTGTATGCCAAAAACATAAGGCGTCTAAATGGCTTAAGAGCACAATTTGAACTTCCTGAACTCAAACTGAGAAGAGCAGGTATATTTGGTCCTATAGAAGAGTGGTCATAATTTGGAAAAAAAAAACTATGCAACTACTTTATGCACAACAAATTACTAGAGAAAGAATTAACAAAACCAATGTCATGATCCTCAGCTTTCACATTCAGAAAATACTACAAAATACTGTTAATACTGTACAGTGATCACAGCCAAGACACCTTTAGAGAAGAAAAACATGACTACCTGTGTTATCAGAGAGCTCAGGAGTAGCAGGTTCTGATTCAAGTTCTGCTGCATCCAAGGAGGCAGAGTCTAGCTGTTCACTCAATGAGTCCAGCGACTCGCCGTCAGCACCAGCAGAACCATTGGCATGGAAGCCGTTTACAGCAGCTGCACATTCTGCCTCTGGGTGTGGGATGGATTCAGAGGGGACAGGAGCAACTGGAGCTTCAGGCTGGGGTTTGGGCTTCTTTTTCTTCTTGGGCTGTAACATTAAATTACAAACAGTCAATACAGATTAAACACCTTACAAGATATAGCACATGGAACACTAGTAAAAAAGTAAATGACTTAAATAAATAAGGAGGAATCAAAACATCTTTAAGGTAAACCATTTTAAAAAGCCAAGAATTACATTCATATGAAATTCTCTATATTCACATGCCTGAACTAAAAGTAGAGAGATCAGACAGTCGGAAACATTGCCATCAAACTTTCCTGTGCCTTATAATTCACTGTGTGCGCTCCTCTAATTGAAGAGCTCCACAGGCTGCCAACGCCACAGCTTGGCTACTTCAAATCATGGCACAGTGGTCTCATTCATACAAAAATTATATTCATCATTCTAAGGGTTTAAGCGTTCCTGCTTGTAGACATTATTCTGACCATGCTGGAAAATGATCACATTTCACTCAAGACTACAGATCTACATGTGAATGCTCACTTGACAGTCTTTTTCATACTAAAAACCCAGGACACTGTTTTGACAATCAGTTTTTTTACTGGGTAGCAAGTTTACACCAGCCATGAAAGTCCTGTTAAGCAAGATATCCTCAGCATGAATATCCTCTTCATTTTTGCATCATGCACAAATATACAGCGTCATGACTGTTTTCTTTCACAAAAACCAATCATTTGACTGTAAAATCAAAACCATCACACAATATTGATATGCTAGCCATGTTGAAGTGCTTTTGTGTAGTTCCAACTTTGCATGATGCAATAAATAGTTCTGATCTTTTCATTCAAAAACCTAAACTAAACAAATGACCTGTAAAAACAAAAGCTGTTGAAAGGTTCTACTTTGGTAAATCTAAACACCCCTGTATTACATGGCAATGCATCTTCTGCTCAAATGAGTATTCCTAGTTAATTCCTAGGAACTGAACAAGTTCATGAAGTTAAACTGCTGCATCACCCATATTGAGATTGTGTCTGGGCCTTGCTTGTCTTCAATTTGTCTGTGTACATAAAAAGGTGAGTGTACTTAAAAAGAAATTTCCAATGAATTAAAATTATTTAAACACTAAATACAGCCTAACTGTGCCTACAGAACAGCACTGTGACAAAGCTCTACACGCTAATGGTCTTCATGCATCACTATTTTGGCACACACCTTCTTTTTACCGGTGACATTCCATTCCTTCAGGATCTCTACTGCACTGCCTGAGGGTAGAAGAAGAAGGAAGCAGAAAGAGTAAGATGTCACTCATAGTTGAGATCTCCAGTAGTCAAAAACAGACAATGACATGACTGTGCACACAGAACAGTAAATGTTTTACCAACATAAATCGAGTTGCAGTAGCTGGTCTGACTAAATATTTTATGTTTTTGTAATGATTATGGTCTAGACCAGATAACGTCTAGCAAAGACTAAAGTGCACTGCCATGTAGTATAGAAAGAAAAAATAATACATATTTTAAGCTGAGTCAGCTTTTCTTTCCTACATTTAATACTTTTATCAAGTCATCTGAGCTGCATTCCACCAAACCTATGTGTATTCCGGTACAAAAGATGTGTCACACAAGTATGAAAGTCACGTGCTTGCGCACACATGCACTCAAGCAAATAGAGGCTGATGCCAGTCAAACTGAACCTGAAACCATATTTGCTTCACACCTTCATACAATTCTCATTCATAATGGGTGAAACTGACCCAGGATCAGCACATTGATTTAGACACTACATGCATGTGAAAGCAAATGAACCATACCTTCCACAAAAGCCTGCACAGCCCGATCCACACAGTTCTCAAAGTGCTGTAGAACCAGGGCAATCTCATTATTGCTCTTGTTGGGAACCACTGCTCTCACTGCATTAATCTAGCGAGTGGGACAAAAACAGAGACAAAGGATGTGTTTGTGTGTGTATATACACAAAGAGTAAGTGGAGGGCAGCAGATGAAAGACCACAGCTGTGAGGAAATGACATCAAAAAAGTTACTGATGGGCATGGGTGCAAGTGTGTTGTCTCAGCTACTGAAATATAAGTAATGAAACAATGAGCATGTTTTAACATATATCACCTTTCATTAATATGTTAGGCCAGGTTAAACAGTAAAAACTTGCACACAACTTAAGTTGTTTAAACTAAATTGCAACAGCACTTCATAAAACATGCCAGTGGAATAATGATCATATCAAATGACATTTCAAACAATTTACATGCAAGACATTAAGGAGGCTATAAGGTAATTGTTACTTAATCATGAATTTTTGGACACCGAACTTACACAAAACAGACTAAAAAGTTAAATATAAAGGTAAAGATGAAAGACATATAGAAAAAAGTGCCATTGACAACTGGAAAAATTATACAGAATTTCAGTAAACACGTCACCAATGACTAGAGCAATGAAGACGTAACTTTCATAGTAATCAAATGTGTTGCGTGCAAGTTTGAGTTGTTCTGTCAAGTTGCACATAAATTGTGTGTGTGCTTGCAACTCACAACATACAGCTAGATGCATTAAAGTTTTACTCTGTAAAGTCAGCCTTATATTATTAGATGCCAATATGTTTAGAGTTTTATTAAATGACAAATATCTACAGTATTTTAGTAACACTCTCATACCTTTCAGTGAAAGATCCTACATAACACTACAATGCACTTTTAAAACTCAAACTAGTTTTGTTTAAGATGCATCTCTTAAGTAACAATTTCAAGCAGTTGATACTGAATAATCCAACTTGCATCCAAAGCAAATATTTGATTATGCCAGTTAGCTTTTGTTTGATGTCTGGGCTGATCCTGCGTTCCTTTAGGTAAGTGGTGCTATGTGCGATCATGCATAGAGCACCAGCGACTAGAGAATAGAGTCATTGACCTGAAAGAGTGGTGCATGGAGAAAACCAGCAAAGAGACTACAACACAGGGCTCAATTACAGAGTACAAAACGCTCAAAGTCAATCATTTGGGCTGATTATGGGTTTCAAGAACACCACTGATCCCATCTACTCCACCACATTCCAATAGCAGTGGAGAGAAAAAAGAAAGAGAAAAGAAAAACAGAAAAACGTATTACCTTTTCCTTCATTCTCTCAAATGTGCCTCCTTGGGACATCACCATTTTGGAGTGCGTGTCAAACACCACTCCAGATGCGTCTATTAGAAGACGAAACAAAAAGCATCAAGTTAACAGTCCTGGTATACTCTACCGTTTGGAGTTTGGCAGAGAGGGGTGGGGGGGACTTCCCTCAAAATATGTAGGTCAAGAGAACAGCCCACAGAGAGAGGGAGAAAAGGGGAAGAGATAGAGGATTTCTTATATAAACCTTCCAAACTTGAAAAGGGTACCAAAATGAAAAATGATGAACTGTTTTCTGATAACAGCAGGCTCCATCTACAATACAAAATGTGGTCATTTTATATAACACTACAAAAAAATGTTTTTTGGGGTTCTTTTTGTGAGAAGGAAGGCAAACACTTCCAAAGGGGGCGAGAGGGCATTTACCCACAGTCATTCTGAGACTTTCGCAACACACAGACTCTGTTCCATCGTAGCTCCCTCCCTCCCTCCCTCCTAAAGATAAATGCATGACGTTATAAGTCCACTGGGCTACCATACCATCATATGGAGTTAATGTAAATCAAATGACCAAAATCAGATTCTATGACAATTACCAGTAATAAAGATCATCAAATAATGCAGCTCTCACTTACAAAAGGCTAGTTACGGAATCAATAAAAATATATTGCAGGGATCACAAGAAGCAGGCATATTTAGCTTTACAGACCCATTCTATCTTGATTTTTTTCCTTTACATATTTCTCAGCTCATAAAAATATATTTCTTTTACATATTTTACATATTTCTCAGCTCATGCGATTCTTGAATTTTGTTGCAAGATAGTTATAACTGAATAGTCCAATGCAAAGATGGGCACCTATGTGCATGACTGCAATTCTTTAGCTATTTGCAATTCTCTTTTTGTAATATACATTGATCAACCCTAACATTAAACCCTAACAAATCAACTGCATAACATTGTGTATTTCCTTAAATCACTCGTTGCAAGAGACCACTGCTATTAGGGGACGCTGTTGCCATGAAGGGGTGTGCTTGGTTTGTAACAATGTTTAGGTAGGCAGTACAATCCACATGAATGCCAGTAACTAGGTCTCCCACCATAGTGTTACTCAGAGCTCCCTGGTATCTATCTTCAACAGGAAAGCAACACACAAACACACCCAGATAAAAAAAAAGAAAAGAAAGATGGTAAAAAAAAACAAAAAACAAACACTCAGAGTCGACCACCTTCTTACATTGCTCAATGGTCCAGTTCCAACGTTCACACACCCGCTGTCAGACACGTGTAGGACTGTGTCTCACAGACACAGCAAGCCGTGATGCACTGTGCATGCCGACACCTAGCCAGAATTTACTATTTTAGCAATTTGTGTAGTATTCGTGCAGCAATTAGTAGCTCTTCTTTGTGATTGGACCAGACAGGCTCTCCATGTGCAGCAGTGTACCGTAGGCACCCATGATCTTGGCATCAGTTCACCATGTATATCTATGTATGTGTGTGTGTGTGTGTGTGTGTGTGTGTGTGTGTGTGTGTGTGTGTGTGTGTGTGTGGGAACACTTTTGATAGGTTTTAACCACTGCATACCTGTAGCACGTTCCAAAATCCAGCATTTTTGAGATACTCATACTCATTTAGCCATCACAATGGCCCTTCTCTGACCCTTATGATTGCCTGTTTTACCTGCTTCCAAAACATCAACTTCAAGAACAGACGGTTCACTTTCCCACCCCTTGACAAGTCAAATGTCAGTGGTCTTAATATAGCAGCTGATCAGAGCATATTCTGTTAATTTGATTTTAACACAAGTAATATTAGTAACTCCAAATACCTATGATATGTACTGATAATTGGCAGATCCTTGAAAAATATTTCCTAGAACAAGACCTAGACTTACTAGTTTCAAATTTTAATGATCAAGAGCGGGTTGTACGATGTGTCACTCATGTACAATGTTGACAACACCCTTACATTAGACATACACCCTTCTATAAGAGAATCTACTATTAGCTGAAAATCTGTGTTAACAATTAGCTCTGCATTTGACACAATATCTTATGACGGACTTCTAGCTCACCTTGCAGCTATTGGCATCACCCGCACAGCTCCGACCTGGTTCAATTTATACCTTAAAGACAGGGAGCAGTTTATTTCAATTTAACAACATAAGTCATGTTTGGGTTTGACTGACCATGGTGTTACTCAAGGGACTGTAGTTGGACCTATGCTCTTAAACATTTACATACTGCCACTTGGCCAGGTATTTAGACAACAAAGTTTGTGAAGGGCAATGCCTTTCACTGTAATGCTGATGGTATGCAGGTTTGTTTTAGTAGGCACATTTCATCTGTTCCACCTTCATTTCCTGCCTGTGTCCATGATGTAATGATCTGGCTGGGGTCTAACTATTTTAAATTTAAATATAGATAAAAAAGAGGTCTTGCTAATTGACCCTACATCACTAATTTCCAAGCAGCAGCCTGTAAGGCTTGATATTAATAGTGAGATCATTGAGCCTACACAAACCACAAAGAATCTTGGTCACTCTCTCTCACTCTCTCTCACTCTCTCTCACTCTCTCTCACTCTCTCTCACTCTCTCTCACTCTCTCTCACTCTCAAACATTAAAGCAGCTTTCTTCCACCTCAAAAAAAACACTCACCTTTATACCTGTCTCTTGATGAATGATGCCAAAATGCTTGTCCATGTCTTTATTACTCTACATTTAGATCACGAACTTTACGCCCTTCTGTTTGGCCTTCCAGCTCATTTACAATATATTCAAAACTTATCAACACTCCTCACTTACACTACAGGTACCTCTCAGATCACTCCTGTCCTCCATCATTCTCACTGGTTACCAGTATCCTTCTATATGACATTTAAAATAATTCCATATACTTTTAAACCCTTCACGGCTTCGCTTCCTCTTATATATCAGACCTTCTGCATCTCTACACCACATCCCACAAGTTAAGGTCAACAAACTCTGGTTTACTTCCAGTACCCAAATACAGACTACAGGAGGTAGAGTCTACAGTGTTGCTGTGCTCAAATTGTAAAATTAATTGCCCAAAAACCTCAGAGATACTACTTCTGAAGACACGCCTTTTGTGTTATGACTCTGTAATGAATTTCTTATTTGTATGCTTGCTTTATTGTTACTCTGTAAAGCTTGATTGGTTTTGTGAAAGGCGCAATAAATATTAAACTTATTATAATTAATCAACTCGATACAAATAAATAAGTAGGACAATATTAGTCCAACAGAGCAAATGTTAAACATGAGACACTGCAACTACCAAAAGCTGAGAAGGTGAGAAGCACCTTCTAGACAATTCCTTCCTACATTCCTATAGAGCTGCAACATCATGTGGGTACAACATTCTAAAACGACTGTTAAAAACCTCCATACTGTGAATGGCTTGACAGTTAAATGGAAGCAAAACATACAGTATATTACAATAAACAATAAATACCCTACACAGCTACTGGTTGAACAGGAGGATATTACCATTTTACACCAAAAAAGCTAAGCATGGTCAGTAAATGTGAAATCATTTCTGCAATACTTTCATGTTTAAGAAAGTGAAAACCTCATTATTCATTGCAATGGCCTTTCAAAATCTAGGAGTAACACATGCAAATATGTCTGCACTGACCCACAGTGTGTTTAGGCACAATTTTTGTGACCATAAAGAGGCATGGAGAACTTTTACAGAGAACTTCTTTAATTGGATCTTTGTAATTTATCAGAAAAATACAACTGATTCAATACTCAAACCTCGTTTTCCAGCACAAGCAAGGAATTAGGTAAGAAATGCCCCTAAAGAAACTGTTCAACACCGACAGATTAGTTTTTAGATTAGTCTACAAGAACAAACCTAAAGGACTGTAAAGGTGAACAGAAACATGTTAGGATGCTGAGCGCATAAAAAAAAAAATAGTGATAAGAATAAATGGGCGCATGCACACCTAGTTACAGTCATAATCAGGCTGTTATGACAACGCATGTCAGCACTCAGTGAGGTCAAAGACCATTCGCAAACGCATTGCAGTTTAGAGGAAACACGTAACTTGATTTGATATGGAAGGTTACAGTCTGCAGTCTGCTGACCAGACAGACACACACAGGTGGGTGGACTGATTACAGAAAGACTACCGTGGACACCACAAATCTCTCATTCAGGCTGAAAGCATTTGCAATTGCATTTAAATGCAAACATTACATTTGCCAAACAAAGCCAACGATGGCCATAAACCTTTTTTGAGCCACAGTAGATGAATTAAGTATAATATACCCATCACTTATGATCCCATAATAAATGTTCTCTGACTAGAATGACAGTTCATAAATCTACCATAAAACTTTTGTTTTACTTGTTTTGTAAACAAATATTGGCTTAGTTGAGTTGGTGCACTTTCCTCAGCTAACATGCTCAAATGGAGCTTGATTGAAAAGAACAGACAGAGTGCAGATATAATACAAACCAAAATGGTTAGCACCACTCAGCTCCAATATAAATATCAAAGAACCTGAAAATAACGACGCAACAAGGCAAAGTTTTCTAATCAACTGTTTGAGCCAGGTGACCTTTTCACAATGGTTGTGTTAACCGTGTTCTGCTGGGTCTTAATGGGAGAGCAATGATGAAGAAAAAAAATTGCTGTACATTTTATAAACCAAAACAACTGGTTCAATACACGTGAAGCCACCTCCTCACAGTAGTATTTATTAGTACCAGCACTAGGACACAGATACTAATACTACAAACATACAGTAAATGTAATGTTTACACAATACAAATTTGTAGTGTACACATTTCATTCCCATTTACTAGAAAGGCTAAATGCTATTAAAAATAGCCTGCTACTTCACTGCTGGATGTGTAACTGAAGAATACAGAGGAAGAAAGCTGTAAAAGTGGAAGAGGGTACCGAACACTTGATAGACTAGCCAGTGAAATGTATAAGCTTGCGTATTTTTGGTCATTTCATACCACCATACTGCATGAACGAAAGCCAATGGACTTAAAGTAACTGCTCTGCTCCCACATAAAGGGAAGACTGAATCCTTTTTTTGGCAGTGAGGATCTATACAATAATAGCCATCACCTAGAAATCAAGGAAATACTTTTTCCATGTAACCTCCACAGCCCTGCCAGAGGAGATGAAATGCACCTGTTTTGACCGTGCACTTGGTCTGAGGCCAGGCTGGGCTAGGCCTGGTCTAGATCTGTGTCAGGGAAAAGGAAAAGTACAGAATACTAAGTAAGTGAAGCAACAGCTAATGCTTTAGATCCTGGAGAAAGCAATAAAAGAGGGATTAGGGCGTCCAGAGTGTGACACGTTTGTGTTGTGCTCCATTTCATTACAGGCATTGCCCTTCACTGTCATTACCGTCTGTGTTTACAGGTTAACCACCCTGCTGCCATGGCTTAGAGGCCACCTTTAGACACCATGCTTAGTCTGTTTCAGAGTGAGACTTCCATTAAAACAGCATATGTAACAAATCAGCAGACTGCAAAACACAATGCTTAGTCAATGCCATAAAACGAGGCCTGTTTAACCACCACGAGACAACCAGTCTCTCCAACATTTTTCCCAGCCTAGATCAGAAGACTCTCAGACCAGAAGATTCTCTCTAAACAAGTTTAGCTCACATCCTAATTCTGGCTAACTTTAAACACTAGGTTTAAAGTATTGTTTAGCCTAGTTAGGAAACTTTGTGAAGTAGTATGATGCATATGATAGCCAGGGAAATGCTAATGTTCTGAATAACAGCTTGTATATTGATTGGGCTAGGGGAATGTACCCGGCTCATTGTAGTTCAATCTGCGGGGAAAAAAAATTCCAGAAGAGGAGTAATGACGGATTAATAGCAGAGGTTAGAACGTGAAGTCAGAAGTTAACCCTTTTCTCTGGGAAGATAAATTATTGCTGTCCAACATTTTATTTTATTTTATTAATGTTCAATGGTCCAGTAGAAATGGTTCAAAACTACTTTAAAAGATTAAAGCTGTTTATCTAAAATCCTTCACTGGAGAAGAGATTGTAAATGAACGAACTATAATATATAAATATATTAATGTCTGCATAAAGTGAGAAAGTTTTCTGAAATGCCTGCTATTTCATTATATTTGTTTATAAAAACTCAAACTTTTGATCACAAAAAAACTACTTAAAAAAATTACACACATTTCTTTTCTCCCAAAATGTTACAAATTTACTGTTAAGGACTTTGTGCCAGTGCAATGCAACAAGAGAATATTCATTATAATGTCATAAAGCTTGTTTTATCGTTTTAACTGTCTGTATTCCACTACTGTGCAAATAGGCCCTCCAGTCCCAGCTCAGAACCAAAGGCTGTGTTGCTATTTTTGCAGAGACAACTAAAGGAGCATCTACGTACGGCTGCAACGCGCCAACACGTCAAAAAAGTCAACGCGTCACACAAGGAATTCAAAGCGGTTTGTGCAGACTGGAATGTGAATACTTTTGTACACCACAGACAGGAGAGAGCAGAGTGCCTCTGTTTTATTAAAGTCACGCATTTATTTCTCCCTCAGGATTATCATTAGCCCACTGTCTGCCACAAAGGATCAACACACTGTACTACAGGAAAAGGAAGAAATATAATACCTTCAGAGAAATGACTGCGTCTGTTGGGCTGGGGATGTGGGCATTGTGGACAGGGTACACAAAAAACGTTGAGAAGCAAAGCAGAAATGTACAGCAAAGGAGGACACTGGTTACTCCACTTACCCTTCTGACTATTCTTCTTTGCCATAATCCACTTCAACAAGAGCTTAAGTGGCGTCAGTCTTTAGACCTGTCAGTTATTCTGTAAAAAAAAAACAAAAATGTCAGTTTATTAAGCAGCAAATTACGACTTGGCACACAAAATTAAAATGGTTGCGCTGCTGCTCTCAATTTACTGAAAAGCCCCCCACTCATTTTTATTGGTATCTTCTGTTGCTCTTGAGTAATCCCCCTCTACACTCTTTCCAGACTTCCCTTTCTCCCTCTCCCCCCTTTCTGTACAACGCTTGCGTGTCAAAATGAGGCCTCTGACAGCACAGGGTCACGTAAGGACAGCAAAAGCCAAAGTTCCACATCCACACTTGGACATGGTAATTTCCTAAAGGCTCACACTCACTCTCTCCCCCCACCTCTCTCGGTTAAAAAAAAAAAAAAAAAATGCTGCTAGAAGACTCTGGAAAACGAATAAACGTCCATCTCCTCCTCTTTCACTGTTCCAGAGAATTTTCTTTCCATTGCAGACAAAAAGCAGCCTGTTAAGTCTGTTACTGCTCTTACTCTGAATCAAAATGACTTCTTCAGATCAATCTGGATAACAGAAGCAAAACTACGCAAGTCATATGGCCTGGTTTGACAGAAATGCCATCGCTGGGGTCCAAGGATGGAGAAGCCCTCACATTTCAAACTGGCCCTGTATGTGCCTGCAAAACACAGTAAAGCAGATCCACTTTCCCTTTAAAGCCCATTTCCTCCGCTCAGAAGGCCCATAATGAAAATCAGATTTGGTTGAATTACTGTCTGTCTGGCACACATATACACAACCTGCATTCAATATTGTCCTTGGCTAGAGCTCTGGATCCAAGCCTGGCTCACAGCCGCATATCGGACTCGTTGACTCATGAGCTCCTTTGGTTTTGTTAGGCAAATTTCACTGGGTTGTACATGAAGCAAATGTTAACTCACCAAAGTTCAAAGGGCAAAAGACACTTTACAGATTAACAGAATTTGACAGAGAAAATCAAAAAAGGAAAAAAAAAAAAAAAAAAAAAAAGACCAGTGACCATATGTTGATTGAGTTCCACAACTAGTATAAATGACAAGTCAGCAGAAGTTCACAATACCTTTCGTCAGCCGCTGTGGGTCGCCGCAAAACTGCTATTTCCATTCAGACCTTTACATATCGCTCGTAAACAAGGAGAAACTGATAGCATGCAGTGCTCGCTCTCTCCTTTCAGCTTAACTGCTCAGTGTTTAAAGCCAGAGACTCTCAGGAGTGCGTGTACGTGTGTGTTTTCCCACGTCACCTACTCCCTGAGCAAACCGTCCTTGATTGAAAGACAGGGAACCGGCAGCTTCTAGGAGGCTAAATGAGACCGAGCTTAACTTTCTATTTCCCCACCAGTGGCCTTGAGAATTTAAACTATGCCAAACACACACCCTTCTTGTGTCGCACCTCTGCGTGCATGTGTGTGTGGTGAAGCATGCCACCAGCACGGAGAAAGCAGCACCACACCTGTACACACGTCATACACCTGCACTCAGTTAAACACGTGACGTCAGACTCAGAGCCTATATTTAAACCAACAGGAAAATGAACCGGCTGTTTAACAAAGAGGAGGAGCAGGCCTAATCAAAGCCTTTTTTTATGTAACCAAAACAGTCAATAACAAAAAAGAGATTCCAAGAAAAAAAAAAGAATTTTTTTTTTCGGACATTGTGCAAGATCCCTCAAAGACCTGAACTCCTGATATGTAGAGTGAACGGATAAAGCTAAAGCTGATACATGCTGAGATAGTGGGTAATATGACGACCACAGAAAAAAGGGAAAGAAAATTCTTCCCTTCTGTTAGAAAATGGGCCACTGCAACCTGAAGCAAGAGTGGCAGATATAATAAAGAATGAGTCTCTGGACGGCAGCAAGAAGGTACACACAGAAGCCAGGCTAGCCTGAGGGAACCAAAAGCACCTGGCAAGGACGAAATAGAACTTGATTGTGGACAGGGTGGGCTACGAAGCAATTGTGTAAAATCAGAAAGTATTCATTTTCTTTAAACTTGTAAGTAGAAACAAATAGAAATCATTTGTTCTTATACTACTTAATGCTTTTTGTCTAACATTTCACACACTGCACTGTACTTTATGCAGACATGTTAAACTATTCTTTCAGTACATAGCATGGCCACGATATTTAATTTTTGTGATAATGATAAAAATCATGTCACCAGCCCTACAGGTGGACTACTGTCCTATTCAACTGAAAGCAAATAATTTCCTCTCTCTTAAAGCCCAGACCTTTAATAACATTAGTGTTAACACGACCATGATTGAAAAAAAAATAAATAAAAAAAAAAATAATGTAGATTTCTTCCCTTTCCCAGACTGAATTAATCATGTAAATTATCAAAAAAATTACTGGACTGACAACCTAACATTTAAAGTATATTTATATCCACTGTAGATACAGACATACAGTGGTGTGAAAAAGTGTTTGCCCACTTCCTGATTTCTCATTTTCTTCCACATTTGTCACATTTAAATGTGTCAGATAATCAAACAAATTTAAATATTAGTCAAAGACAACAAGTAAACACAAAATGCGTTTTTTAAGTGAAGGATTTTATTATTAAGGGAGGAGAAAAAAAAAAACCTACATGGCCCTGTGTGACAAAGTGATTGCCCCCCACCCCTGTTAAAACATGACTTAACAGTGGTTCATCACACTTGAGTTCAATATCTCTAGCCACACCCAGGCCTGATTACTGCCACACTTGTTCACGATCAAGAAAATCACTTGACAAAGTGAAGCAGACCAAGAGATCCTCAAGAGCTAGACATCATGCTAAGATCCTAAGAAATTCAGGAACAAATGAGAAAGTAAGTAATTGAGATCTATCAGTCTGGAAAAGGTTATAAAGCCATTTCTAAAGCTTTGGGACTCCAGCGAACCACAGTG
>JBBJLS010000016.1:13468402-13510053 GCA_037577275.1 Bryconaethiops microstoma | reverse complement strand
GGTAGTGTGATGGTCTGGGGCTGTTTTGCTGCTTCAGGACCTGGAAGACTTGCTGTGATAAATGGAACCATGAATTCAGCTCTCTACCAAAAACTCCTGAAGGAGAATGTCCAGCCATCTGTTCGTGACCTCAAGCTGAAACAAACTTGGGTTCTGCAGCAGCACAATGATCCAAAACACACCAGCAAGTCCACCTCTGATTGGCTGAAGAAAAACAAAATGAAGACTTGAGTGGCCTAGTCAAAGTCCTGACCTGAATCCTATTAAGATTCTGTGGCATGACCTTAAAAAGGTAGTTCAAGCTCGAGAACCCTCCAATGTGGCTGAACTACAACAATTCGGCAAAGATGAGTGGGCCAAAATTCCTCCACAGCGCTGTAAAAGACTCATTGCAAGTTATCGTGAATGCTTGATTGCAGTTGTTGCTGCTAAGGGTGGGCAATCACTTTGTCACACAGGGCCATGTAGGTTTAGTTTTTTTTTCTCCCTTAATAATAAAATCCTTCACTTCAAAACTACATTTTGTGTTTACTTGTGTTGTCTTTGACAAATATTAAAATTTGTTTGATGACAAATTTATGTGTGACAAACATGGGGGGAAAAAAAAGAGGAATCAGGAAGGGGGAAAACACTGACACCATTGTATATCCACTGTGTACATACACACACTAAACAAACATTTATATATTTATTTATATACACACAGTAATCCCCAGTTTTATGCGGATCAGGAGTCGCAGATTCAGTCTCACACAGATTTTTTTCTGAGAACCGAACTCTCCACAATACGCGGAAATCTCCACAATAACGCGGAAACTGCAAATATTCTCTTTATTTTTTTTTGCTTTTTTCGTGGCAATGTTTTTTTTAAGGCATTTTAGTACTAAATTATTAAAAATATATAATTTACTAATAAATAGTAATCCAAATATAAACTCAGGTAAATTTCGATTTACTGGCTGCTGCCCTCCTGTTCTTGTTTCGTTTCATTCTTCTAAAAGCCCTATGCCACCCAAACACCCTGCCCTTCTGGCAATGCAGCTCAGAATCTCAGGCGAGAATTACAGGCCGACGGCTGTGGTTCGGGGGGCCGAGATTTCATTTTAAATTCAGCTTAATACATTACCCTTAACGAAAATGTATACAGGGCTGACTGGCAATCTGTTCTGCCGCGCTGAATTTAAATCTCTCTCTCTTTCTGTCTCTCTAGTCTAGAAAAGTCCTCCCCCTCCCCCTCTCTCTCTTACTGCCCAGAGAACACAAAGAAAGCTGCCCTGGGATGGTTAATAATGTTTGTTTTTTCTCGTTTTTCATTTTGTCCTTCTTAAAGCTCTATATTTTTATTACTGTAAATTAAATTAAAAGAGGCTGTTGAGCTCAGTAGCTGTCCAGTGTCTGCCTTAATTGGTGGGTCACTACAATACAACTTGCTGCCAGATGAACAGTAAATTATTGAACTGTAAAAGTGATTGGTGATTACTCCTACATTTTACTGTATTTTTAATAACTTAAAAAATACATTAAATTATTACTGTATTTATCCTGCTTGTACAAAAGAAAAAGGACAGCGCATACCAAAGAAAACGCCCGTGTATGAATTACAGTGAAGTCTGTACAGCGGTAATATCGGTATTTACATTCTAGTAACAGTCCTATTTATGTCATACAGCAACATCACCCAGACATAGCAATGGATTTTGTGCCTCTGAAAGGCCGAGTTTCCTGGACACCGCTCAAGTCTGATGATAGACTCATTGTCTTTCAGGCCTTGTGGGCCAGAAAGATTAATAAGGTTTTCTATTCAAACTGCAATCTGCCATTTTCATACCATACAAACTGGAATTTGTATCATAGCCTACATAATCAACAACACTGTCATGCTTATTAAGTGAAGAAATTTAACACAGTAACACGGAGCTCGTAACCACCTGTGAATAAGAAGCAACCAAACACCAGCGTGCTGTGTGCAGAACACCACAACCACAATCTACTGGCAGTCTGGGGCATTATTTTCAGCACTGAAGTCTCAAGCCAACACACACAGACACACACAGACACACAGAGAAATAGAAAATCTATTTAAACTGTAGTCACAATTCTCTTCAGAAAAATTGCAAACATATACTTTCCCTCAAATCATTCAGCTCTACTACCTACTCCTGATATTCTATACGAATCTTGTATTCTTGAATTCTAGGCAATACAGTATCTGTGGAATTATTCCTCATTCTTGAGGGACATAAATAATTTCCAGCAAATCTCAGATATGTAAGTAGGAATCCAAAAACAACAGTAATGTATTTCAGCTATTTGGTTACAACACAATCCCAACATAGGCCTGATGGACAAAGCCCTCACCAAAACCTGCTAGTAAACAAGACAAGTATGTGTCATTTGGAAACTAGCAAAACTAAGATGGAACTTCTCTAGGAGTCCAACAAATGAATCTGATATACATCTGAAAAAACATCCCTAAATATCCATCCTCATTAAGAAACGTATTACAAGAGCCATATTTTGGTTCGTTGTCATCAATTTAATCAATCAAAAACACACAAGGTTAAATATTTGTGTGGCTTGAGGCTCAAATGCTGACAGTTCAGATCATGTTGACATGTGGGTGTTATTTTGTTTGATTTGTCAAACTCACCTACAGGGAGTTCACAAGTGCTGTGCTAGTAGTTTACATTTTCTCACTTAAAAATTGTAGGATATACAAATTAAAAGAAAACAGTTCTTACCACTTGAAAGCTCAAACCACAACAAAAACACATTGTGTGTGTAATGTTAAATGTTTATTTTAGCTATTAATTAACTGATAAATGCACAGTTTCTTTAGATTCATCAAAATGTTGAATCAATTAATTCATTTGGAAGCTATGAGGAACAGCCCTGGCCTAACAGGTTATCAAGCTCACTGGTCCGTGTATGAAAGTCTGCCTGGAAAACACAGAAAGACTAAAGTATTGTTATTACTTCTTATTAAAAATTAAGGTTAAATTTAAGCAGTCAATGATCAGCAAACTAATCAACCATAAGGCATGCAAGCTTTTATCAATATGTTCAGTAGCTTGAAAAAAAAAAAAAAAAAAACACTTGTCATCACAAACTGCTTTATGAGAAATTATGCAAAATTGCTTGAGTATAAGGTTACGGTAAACTAAATTTAGCAGACACCACTGGAACTTTGAAAGCTTCTGCAACTGAAACTGCAACAATGTCAGGCTAATTTAACTTTAAGATCTTTTCAGTGGCCTCCTGAAGTATTTGGAGATTTGGGGCACCTTTAAAGTGTACTAAGCTCACGGTGTTAGGAAACAAAACGGCAAATCAAGAGGAATTTATTTTCAACAGACCATTCCAAGACTGTAACGTTCTTTTTAGTAAAGTGTCTGGAGCACTTCAGATTGTTATTGTTGGAGAAATTTCTTTGCAGATGTCTGGATCTAGAATGCCTTTACAGTTCATGGCCTCATCAATGGACACAAACTCTCAGACACCACTGTAAGAAAAACAGCTCCAGATTTGAATGTTTCCTCCTCTGTGCTTCACAGCATTATTAGTGCAATCCAGAACTTCTCCAGGCTCTCCACCCTAAGAGCCTACCATCCATATGATTTTTCACACTGAAAGGTCTTCTCTGAAATACATAACTTCATTTAACTTTTATAAAGTGACCTGAAGAACTTAAATACAGACTACAGATTACTAATGTGATTCAGTGTCTTACCATTCACTGTCTTAATTATTTATTATTACTGACTTGAAACTATTGATTCCCACATTGTTAGTTCTAGTTATTTATCTATTTATTTTCAAATGCATGTAGCTTGTCTATAGTAATTTATTTATTTATTCTATCTCCTTGAATACTTGTCTATTCTGGTACAGCTGATACATTTCCACATGATGTCACTTTATTTGTTTTATATATTTAACTTATACATATGTTTAATAGAGATAAGCATCTACAGAGCTGCAAATCTTCTCGTTGCACTGTACATGCCTGTGTATTGCAATGACCATAAAGATATTCTATTCTAATGGTAAAGTCAGGCTAAAAATCACCTTCACTACATATTATTAAAGGCAGACCTAAGCACACATGGTGTCTATGCTATGAAAAGCCGCTTTCTAAGAAAACAGTGCAGCTAGGTTGTGCACTAGCTAGCAATTTAAAAGTCCTACTTTGATGTGTGCACCTCATTATGGGAAAAGCTCCTCAGAACATTGTTCAAACTTGTGCAGTAAACTCCACAGCTTGTGATATGCCTGCTGCAACACAAACTGCCAACTTAACAACAGTCGTTTACTTTTACACTTGATGCACTCAATGCTTTTGAGTACATTTGAATATTCAGAATCAGAAAACTTGATTGATTCCAGAGGAAACTGCTTACGGCTGCAAAGACACACAGAGACAAGAACCATATAAAATACATGTCTAAATAAGTCCAGTAAAAATACAAATCTGTAGAAAAATACCTAATAAGAAATACAACATGCTACATACACAAATGCTGGGTCTAAATACCATAGAAAAGTAACTTATTTAAGTGAATTACTAACGACACAAATGATGGTTGAGTACGTTACGTCATGTAGTAGATATCAGTGATATATCAGTAATATTGACACATTTCACAGGGTAAGACTATTGAATATTAGATATTGCACATAATTAGGTGATTTAGCACCCATTTAGAAAACTTCACATGATACTGCACGTTAAGACGTGGTATTTCGTTTTCAATTAATACCGGTGCTTAAATATAGATTTTAATGAATAAAACAACACCATTTTAATGCAATTTGACAATGTTTTCAAGGAAAATTTGCCATAGCTATTAGGGATATCCAAAACAATGCAAGGCGATTCTCATTTTCTGAGAGGAGCTATGCAAACCTAGCTAACTAGATATGCTTGCTTTCCCCAGTCTGCCATGAAAAAGAAAATGATGCAGTGAGGCTATATTACAACACTACACCCTAATTCAACATCCCGGTTAATGAATAAGAAAGAAAACGTTAATTTCCTAACCTAAAAAAGGCTGTGAATACACACCACAACAGACTGAAAGAGTCCTGTTTGCTACTAACGAGGCAAAACGCATAAAGGAATGCCACTTCTTAAAATATTTTGCTTTATACAACTTGCTATAGCAGCTAAAGTTACTCGAAACATTAAGCTACAGTCAACTGTAACGTTACATTTATGATGTGCTTTATTAAATAGCTTGTTTGCCACATAGCTACACACAGCTCTGGAGCCAATGCAGCAGATGGAGGCTCGCTAGCTTAGCTAGCTGGCTATTCAGTTACCAAACCAATGCGTAGTTACAAACAGAGCTGCTAATGTTAGTTCAGTAGCTATATTTTAGACTTAAACTGAGTTTATTGACTGTTTATAGTGCATATTCCTCTGTATTACAACTGTGTTGTATTAAAAGTTGCTAATATGCTAACAGTTAGCTTCTTGAATATAGACAATTGGCTACGTGGCTAGCTGCTCGGAACCGTTAGTATCTTAGCAACGCGTTTGCTTTTGGTTAGTCCAGTCGAATGAAAATAACTACAAATGTGGCTGGTTAGACGCCTTTTTCGTCCATAATGTGGATTACAGTGCAACATGTAGCTGTCTTTTCCCTTTTCATATGGTACAAGTGATAGCAGGGTGTCCCGTAGGCTGGAGTAAACTAAGGACTCAGTCTCAGTTAATTTATCGCAGCTAAAAACGACACAATACATTTTTAAAGCCGCTCTTAAAGATGTTTAGATGAAGTCTTAAGAAACAATACATATTGAAAATAGCCCACCTGGAAGTCTCAGAAGAAGCCTGTAGTCGTTATATCACCGTCAGTCCCGATCTGGAGTGTAAGAGATTTGGTTTCCCTCACTCCTATCCACCAACCGGCTCTCCGCGTCACTTCCGAGGATCCTGAGAGAGGCATCCCCCTCGTCCTCGTCCTTGTCCTCGCCCTCGCCCTCCCTCATAGAGTAGAGACGCAGCCAGGCTGTGGTTTTGAAATTAAGAAAAGATAAGATACAATATATGGACACATGTATTGGGTCACACCTGTTTCCCACTGTTTGGGCTAGGCCACTCACTTCCAGTGAATGGCAGTACTCTTAATGCTTCAGCATACCAAGACATTTGGACAACACCTTGCTTCCAACTTTCAGGACACAGTTTGGGGGAGGCCTTTTTCAATTCCAGCATGACTGTGCTCCAGGTCCATAAAGACATGGTTGGATGAGTTCAATGTCGAAGAACTTGACTGGCCACACAGAGCCCTGACCTCAACCCCATCCAGCACCTTTGGGATGAACTGGAATGGAGATTGCGAACCAGGCCTTCTCGTCCACCGTCAGTGCCTGAACTCATAAATGTTCTACAGAACGAATGGGCACAAATTCCCACAGAAACACTACAAAACCTTGCGGAAAGCCTTCCAAGAAGAATAGAAGCTGTTATAGCTGTACAGGGGGGCCAACTCCATATTAAAGTCTATGTATTTGAACGCAATGTCATTGAAGTCCCCAAAAGTAGAATGGTCAGGCATTCCAATACTTTTGTTCATATAGTGTAAGATTGATCTTTATTTAACCCAAGGGATATCTTGCATCAGTAGCATGAAAGGTGCAATACAGATGGATGGAACTGGATTGAAAAGATGACAACTGACTGTGGAAAAGAAACATGAGACTGGAACTGCTTTTTCTTTTGTCCTGTCCCTCTACGTCTCAAACACACACAGACACATATACACAAGTCTTAGAGACTGTTTATCTGTATAAATTGGTGTCTAGATCTGGCCAGTATCACAGGAAAATGCTGGATGGGATATCACAGGGGAAAAAAGAATCTGATCCCATTCTGTAACAAATCTAGCCTGATATGTGCAATATTTTATTATGTGCAATTGTCTTACTATGTGCAGGATCATGTGAAGTTTTCTACAGGGGTGCTAAATCGTTTCATTATGTGCAATATTTTATGTGCAATAGTCTTACCATGTGAAATATAACTACTTATATCCCAGATAACTACTTATTTGTGTATATATCATAGGGTATTTTATATTGTGTTTTTTTCTACAGGTATTTTATTGGATTTATATTTATTGCACGTATCTCTGTGTGTCTGTGCAGTCATGACATAAGCAATTTCCTCTGGGATCAATACAATTTTCTGATTTTGATATAGCATTGATTCCTTCTGGTCCAGTAGAGTGTTTGAGTAGTTTGATCATGGTAGCTTCTTTTACATACCCATTTAACAGCCAGTTTAACTTCGATAGGGGGAAAAAGAGAAAGAGAATAATGCACTGGCTGATGTCAACATTTGCTTAGTTTCACTATCAAAATCTCAATGAAGCTTATTACATCCTAAAACGGTTTTGCCCATCCCTGCTGTTAAGCAGCATATCCCTGTTTTTGTAGAAACATTGACAAATAATGTGAGGTAAAATGCTCTGTAATGGCACACTATGGAGTTATTACACTTTGTAAGGATTATTTAATGCAAATATGACCAAAAATCATGCACACAGACACACACACACACACACACACACACACACACACACATATATATATATATATATGCATGTGTGCACGCCAATGCTCTGATTAGGAAGTTGTAAGAGCGATTTATTAAGACTTTTGGCTTTAATTTTTAAGTATAATGCTAATGCTGACATAGTCAGTCCTCTCAAAAATATCAATATTAACTGTATTGTGAGTGTACTTTAAACGTAATATTTTGACTGTAGAAATCTCATTCAGACATGCATGAGGATGTAGAGAAGCATATCCAAAATGAAAAACAAGCTTTAAAAAGAAAATTATCTACCACACATGGTTTGTTTAGTTTGTTTCAAGTGCAGTTTATGACACCTAGTCTTTTATTTTCGATAATCAAAAATCGTGTAATATGTAGAAAAGAGAAAATAATATGAAGTTAATCTGTTGAAAATCCCCCCTTGTCTCTTTTCCGCCATGTGAGCGGAAACCACACATCTGGCAAGATGGCGACTCCCTATGTAACGGATGAGTCTGGTGAGCCGAACGATTTGCTGTTAAGCTGTTGTGTTTATGGCCTTATAAAAGTGGGCTACGCTGTTAATTTAATGCCAGATGTCTTATTAGTCAAATGCATCAATATAATATTTTCTATAAGCCGTTGCAGTTAGTTTTTTTTGCATTAAAGTGGAGCAGGTGCTGTTGATGCAGCAGCGTGTTGTTTAGACTGTCAGTCTGTCTTTCTGTCTGTTTATCTCTCTGTTTATCTGCCCACGGTGTGCGTCTGCCTCTAAAACGTGCTCTGCATTGTCCTATCATAACACAGGATTTGTTTTATGCCTTTAATTATGATCTATTTCGTTCGCTGGACCTGAAAAAGCCCTCTGTTTTTCGTTCTGCTAAGCTAACAAGCTATCTAACTTTACATTCTGCATCAAATCTCACCTGACAGAGATTAAATGCAGCTCAACTGTTTAATATGTAAATAGACAGAATGTTACTGAAAGTTAATCCCATCCCATCATCATCTGTTGCTATTTATTGCATTAACACCAAGTCACTTTCATAAGTCATTTAGCACTACTGATCTGTTACAGTGCTACAGATCTGTTACATCCGTTGTCAGTATTTTACAATATTATTCTTGTAATTGTGTTGCACTGTTGTTTATTGTCTTTTTTTCTATTGTCTTATAATTTATTCTCTTTTTTCCACTGAGCAAGTAAATGACAAAAGAATTTCCCTCAAGATAAAAAAAATGCATTCTTATCTTATTAAAAAAAAAAACTGACAGGGTTAGATTAAGCCAAAATGTTTTGCATCACATTCTATCACTTTGGTGTGCTTTATTTTTCCAGAATGCCATTTAAGCCAAATTCACGCTCTTCATCAGAAATTAATGGAACAGCTGCATATACTGGGCTGCAGGGTTTTATTTAGTGTTCATATTTGCTTTGCAAGTTTTTGTTTTTTTCTAAATCACAGCGCCATTCAACCTTGCATACATGACTACTAAAAGTCCTTTTTCAAGTTCAGGCTTATTTATATAGCACATTATCGTACACAAAAGGTCGTTCAATGTGTTTTGCAGAAATAGAATCAAAAGTAAGATGATGGAAGAATGAAAAGAATACACAAACGAAAAATTAAAAGTGCAGTAGAAGTGCAAATGTTTAAAAGAAGGTGGAGGAGAATGGGAGAATTCAAGAAGTGCCTCATAGCTCAGAAGTTCATTTAGGAAACAAGGTGCAGGAGTTCTGAGTGAGAAGCTGTTGAAGAATTTTTAAGACTTTTGGTTTTAAACTTTAAGTATAATTCTGAAGCTGACATGGTCAGTCCTGTCAAAGATATCAATACTAACTCTTTTCTTTAAGAAATAAGCTGAAAAACCTGTAAAACTGAATATTCAATAGGATAGGCGTTATTTTTTCTTCTGTCTTGTCCCTCTGTTTCTGTACACAAATGACCACAAGTTCTGGAATGCATGTTCTCGAATAGATGACAGGGAGTTACTTCACTCAACTAAATGATCAGCTTCACATAATATTACTGCAACTGCTGATGACAACATTCGCTCAGTTTTTCTATCAAAATCACAGCGAAACTTATTATATCCTGAGTATTTTTCAGTGACAATCACTGTGAGGTGAAATGTTCCTCTGGCACAGAGGGTTATTGCTTCTCTCATGGATGACTGATCAAGCAACTTGCTGTAGGGTCTTCAAAATTGCTGTTGCTTCAAAATGTGTGTTGAAATAAACAGTGTGTTAGACAACCATAATATATATTGGCCATCTTTTCATGTGCTGTTTGTGTGTTCTCACAGGAAAGTACATTGCTGCTACACAGCGGCCAGACGGGACATGGAGGAAACCTAGGCGAGTGAAGGAGGGATATGTACCGCAGGAGGAAGTGCCAGTGTAAGTTAATGAGATGAAAGTGTTGTGATTTCTGAGGCAACAACAGTAGATTGTGCAGCAAGTTGCAGCAGCCAACTGAACAGACCCAGAACAAAACAGATATTTTCTTAAAATCAGCTCATGTGTGTTTGAGCTCCAGATCAAGACAGTCCAACAGTCACAGAAATGTCCACAAGTTTACTTTAATCATGCAGGGAAGGAGAATAACTGCTACATTTAGTAAAATGCTACAGTGAAATGGGAAAATAACCCCCCACCCCCCCTGTATTTTAGGTTTTATGTAGATGTTAAAAGTAACTGCTGCTTATTAGTTTATGATAAATCTAGGGTTTTAGAAGTATAGAAATGTAATGAAGTTTAACTCTGTCGGTATGTATTTTTACTATAACTGACAAACTTTGAAATAGGGCTGGGTATCTTTTACAAACATCAATTTCTGAACTGTACTATTTTTTTATTTAATTACAAAGTAGGTGAACCTTAATCCATAAATGGGGAGTGCTGAAAGTGACTATACTTACTGTCCGCAGAAGCACCAACAGTAATAACATGCGCACAGAGTGTAATTTAGATAGCCAGTCTATTCTTTATTCTGTATTTCAGAATACCCATGCTTATTGGCTCACAGATGCTGATGAGACCAACTGTGTTTGTTTGAAGTTTGATATTGAATTACAGTTTTTTGATACTCTGTTATTAGGTCAGTAACACAAAAGATATTGCCCAGCCCTGTGTTAAAAGTTTAAATCTTAGTTGTCTCTTATGTGATACAATGAAAAACATAGTTTCATATTTCTCAGATTAATTATATTTAAGCTGTACTGAATGGTCACGTTTTTCTTCTTCTGTGTCTGAACAGTTACGAGAACAAATATGTGAAGTTTTTTAAAAGCAAACCAGATCTCCCCCCTGGCATGAACCCTGAGGATGCCGCAGCAGCCAGGCAGAACCAGCAGCAGGCGCCTGGGGGAGGCGACAAGGAGGGTGAAATGGCTGGACTCTCCAAAGCCGCCAAACGCAACATGAAGCGCAAAGAGAAACGCAAGCAACAACAGGCTCAAGCCCAAGGCCAGCAGGAGACATCTGAGGAGGTGGAGACACTGGGGAAAGAGCTTGAGAAGGTGACGGTTGCATCAGCAGAACAGAACAGCACAGCTGCCCCCGCTGAATCGAGCGCCACAGCCACCGAGAAAGCCAGAAAGATCAAGAACCTCCGGAAGAAGCTGCGGCAGGTGGAGGAGTTGCAGCAGAAACTAGACTTAGGAGAGCTGCAAAACCCCTCCAAGGATCAGTTGGACAAACTGGGTCGGGCCCAGGCCTTACGGGCTGAAATAAAGGAATTGGAGGGGGATCTGTGAAGCATACTTCCTGTAAAAGGAATGGGGCCAGGGCGGGTTTTTTGTTTGTTTTGTTTGGAGGTTGTGGCACTGTGTACTGTACTTTTTCAGTTGTTCCAGTTGGCCTGATTCCAGGTGTAATATCCCTACACGTTTCCCCGAATCCATTTTACTCTGCCAATCCAAGGAGCAAGGATAACCAAACTTTTTTTAAATATAACAGTGCTCTTATTGCTCCTGACCTTGTTTCCCCCCCCCCCAGAGCAGTACTACAAATGAATCGTGAAGTGTAGTTCTTCACCCATGCAAGTTGGACCTTTCCAAAATTGGAAAAGTGGCTAGGGGACGAAGAATGAGAACTTTTCTCAATTGGAATTGGGCCAGTATGTTGGGGTTTTTTTTCCTTCTTTCTATCGATTGCTATGTGAAAGTGGGATCCCTCCATTACATTGTACATTTAGTTTACACTACTGTTTCTCATGATCCAGACTGAATTGAAAAGAACCGAACACCTCTCTAACCATGATAGACTTCTATCAGGACATAGCTTAAGGACCTGAATGGATGCAGAAGGTCTCTTCGTGTTTTAAACTTTATGACTTCCGTACACACCTCAACATCTCAAAGCAAAACAAGTATGAATTGGCAGTGGTTATGGACTAAAAAAGAAAGACAGTATTTAAATCATCATTTTTCTTTCAGGAGTCCTTTTTATCATGTATGTTGTTTTTTTTAAACTTTAATAGTTGTCAAATATAAAGCAGTAGTATTCTATTACATTAAAGCACCAAAAACACCCACCCTGTATTAGAGAACTGTGTTTCTCTCCTCTCTCATCCAATCTTCAACTGATTGGAGCATGTTGGTAACACTGAAAAAGAATGGTGAATGTCGTATGAACATGTTTACTTTTGATTGTGGTTGATATACACTCAGTTGTCAGTGTATTAGGTTCTATACCTGATACACTTGTACCAGCGCAGTACACGCTCACATGCCACAGTATTGCTGTGCCGAAAATGGTCCACCCAACTATATATAATGAGATAATCAATCAGTATTAATATCACAGAATTGAGCACATAATATTATAAATAGGAAGATGTTTTTTTTGTTTTTCTTTTACTTTCTCTTCAGACAAGTTCCTGTTTCACCAGTTTTTAGATGCGCAGAGTAACCCTGTTTTCATATTTCCACTACCATCACATCATGATGTCATTCTGTACAGATGCATAGACGGTGTGTTATTGTTCTGAACACATTGTCAGCTCAAGGTGCTGGTTGTAGTGCTTTCCTTTAATGGTCAAAAATGTAGGGAAAAACCATGATGCCCATTAGAGCTGCCAACAAAAATTGTGCATTATGACTCAGTGGCAGAGGGCTTTTAGATAGATTAGTTGTGAAGGAAATTGCTTGCCAAAGGGTCCTTCCGGCATCTGCTTAGTAGGAAAGAACGAAAAAGAACCAGTCGTGCTAAGATTTTAACAAAAACTTTTCATTGTTTTCCACACTGAGCTGCACTAAATCTAGTTAAACTGAGCTAATTATGCTCTGTAATGACAAGAGTTGGCTGGTGTTTATCACAATATGCACAGAAACCATATTGTGGGATAATGTGACAAAAATGTAAAATATCATTGTCCAGCTCTAGTAGAGAGTAGAGATTTGTGCAGAGGTGCTACAGTCTTAACTATAACAAAGTGCACACATATGTTAGGTGTCACCATTGAGTGTGGGTGCAAGGTAGATGTTTCTAATAATCCTGGATTTTTTTTA
Source organism: Bryconaethiops microstoma (assembly GCA_037577275.1). Taxonomy (NCBI): domain Eukaryota; kingdom Metazoa; phylum Chordata; class Actinopteri; order Characiformes; family Alestidae; genus Bryconaethiops; species Bryconaethiops microstoma. The sequence goes on along the minus strand of JBBJLS010000016.1, from coordinate 13,496,996 downwards.
CTCAGCCTGTTTCTCTGTGGAGGTGCCTCTGCTTATCTAGCTTGCTGTGTGAGGTCTTGGAGGCCTTCAAACCATCAGGGGTCGTTGAAAAGATTTTGAGCAGAAGCATGTGAGACTACAGCAGAATGCTCTGGACACTTAGATGTTTTGGCCTCAGTGATGATCTGCAGCTGTCTAAGAACTCTCAGAGGGTTGGAATGTCCCCCACTCTGCATACCATGACTAGCAATGAACTGGTCACTGTAGGGAATCTGTGTCCATTATGGCTCCATGGCAGACAGCTGATAGATGGATTTATCGAAAAGTGCAGTACCATCAAATAGATGTGTTGAAGGTGTAATGTAACTAGAATATGTCCTAAATCATACTTGCTTTCTTGCATAGGATGAGACTAGTTCTCCAGTTCCACAGCCTACCATTGTAATTGCAGGTGTTTAACACATCTGACAACTGTCTGTTGTAGACTCAGCACTGCTTGAGTGGTTCAACATTTTGATAAGTCTCCCCACTCAATGTGTGGGTTTTATAGGATAGTAACCTCATTCACACCAACACTGACACACAAGCTGTAGAAATGCTGGATGATGTCATATTCATGATATCCTGTCTGTCTGCATGTGTGGGAGGGGGCAGGAAAAAGCTATCCATGAAAACTCCCACGATTCCTCACATTTTCCTCTGTTAAATAACACCACGTTTCCGATTTATGACCACCATTGCGCTTTACTGTGGTTAAGATGGGCATAAGTCCTGTCTCAGGGTGAGAGGGAACATGGACTCAGCGCTCATGCTGCTATTCAGAAACATCTCTATTTCTAATTGTAAAATGTTGGAAAATATCCTTGTTGATGCTCATGCTTGTATTTTCATAGCTGAACTTGAATTATGATGGCGGTGGTGTCTGACCGTGGCGTGCACTTTGCCAGCTGTGAATGGAAAACAATGCTTACCGGCATGTGGCACAATTTAAGTTCTTCAGACTGCATGTGTTACCACATTCTCTTCCTGAACCAATAATGATTAGTGTGTGACATAGAAATATGAGAGAAAAAAAAAAGAAATATGAGAGAGTGATGCATGGAGGATGTTTTGAGATACAACAGCAGATACATAGCCTTGGACAAGCTCTGCTTGACCAGACATTTCTGTAAGTATCGATTGTCTTCCGTCAATTAGAGAAAATCCAATCAAGACGTTTTTGCATTTTAGACTTTTATAAATCCTCAGATTCATAACAGTTGCTTTGGATTCCTTAAACAGGAAAATGACAAACTGAACCAAAAAAAGCAAAGGCATAAGTGAGAAAGGAAGGCGGGGGCGTAGAGCAGACCACAGATGAGCATTTTTATGGTGTTTGAACAGCTGTTATAGAGACATGAAATAGAATTACGTTCTTTAATTAGGATTTTTCATTGTAACACTGTTTTTATTGTCTAATTGCGTAAGTTGTGTGGGAAGTTATTAAGCTGCTTTCCATATGTCTAGAAATGTCCTACATCTTTCAGACTCATTTGTTGTTTTTTGTTAAGGATTTGCATTCAGTCGCCTTTCTAAACTTACCTGCAGAAAACAGTTTCATTTTAGACCATGTCATTGTACACTGAGATTTTTCAGGTAAAAGGGCCCAAATTTTGCATTTTTTCCCTTTGGTTCCATCCATGCAGTCAAAAAAAGGTCATCATTAATTTTAGCATGTCTATTTTCCAGCTTCTCTTTAACCCTTGGAATTGAACAGGCTGTTTCTGTTACTTCATCTTTATATATATATATATAATAACACAGATCTATGTAGATGACCTCTGATATGAAAAAAGCCATGATTGGCAGCCCTGAATTGTGTGCTGGCCTCATAAAAAATCTAAAATGTGCTGTTTTGTACAGCTTACATTGTACATCAAACCTCTATTTAAAATGAATAACAAGATAATAATAAAATATATAATAAAAATAAAACTTGTTTTACCATGATAAGGGGCCCTTTGGCAGCGCTATGGTTAGACTTAATTTGTCAATGTGCTGGACCTGCCCTCGGTTTGGCCCATGTCGCATTCCTATCTGACACAGCGGGTAAAACCAACCGCCTTGTCTGTCAAAGGGTATAAATACAGGCTCCCAAGAGAGCTGGAGAGCGACAAAAACAAAAAGGAGGACAAACACGAACATCAGATTTAGGCCCTTGGAGACAAATCTGTGTGCACAAACAAGGTCGGGCTGCTCAACATTCAGCCAGCTCTGTGCAACAGGACCTTTAGTGGAATTAGTTAGATTTGCAGGTCCATTTTTTGAGTTCCTCATGGTCATTTAGATATTCTAACTTTTGGAGTAGCTGGACAGGTGAAGTGTCAGTCACTGAAGATGGTTCGTGTGTTGTTTTTGGTGCTGATCTGGATGCCACTGTATGCTGCACTGCTTGAAGAGGAGATGGAACAGGCGACAGTAAGAGATTAATCTATTTCTTTCTGAGTTATATCAAATTTCATAATTTGTAATCAAATTTTGTAATTTGTGTACTGTTGAGCTGCCTCTTTTCTATTTACTGCAGTAGGATTTCTTAAACTGCTGATTATGATGTAATATGTCAGCATATGTCAATTCTAGTTACTACATAATGAAATAGCTAACAGGACTCAGATTACCTTTAATAAGATCTGCTTCTAAATTGTTTCTCTCTTTAGGCTTATCTGAAACGATACGGCTATCTGCCCATGTCACTTCATTATCCAAAAGACCATCAAGACCAGCTGGAGCAATTAAACAAAGCACTAAGGTAAAACACACAGACACACGCATTCACCAAACACTCTTCAAGTGTCCACTTCAGTCAGAACCAGACTGCTGTAAGAATATTTTAGTGGCTTCAAATGTCCTGAGTGATGAACCTATTTGCCTGTATGAGAACACAAAATTGTCATCAGGCTTTTAAAATGAGTTCATTACTGTGGTGGAGACTTGAGGCTTGACTGATTTGTTCCACTTGTGAGAAAGTCCCAGTGTGCGCACTCAACAAAGAGCTAATAGCTTCTCCTTGTGGAGAATTTTCTACCTGCTAAACATGAAGCAAGTGAGTTATAAATCAGGTTCATAAGATGCTGGGTTTATCTAGACATAAAGGTGCTAAAAAATAATCCATAGAAGAACCACATTAAGCAATTTTTCTAAATCCAGTCCTCAGGGAAGCCAGACAATCCTTTTTTTAAAAAAAATTTGACCCATCTCCCAATGCTTAGGGATATAGAACAAAAGTTGACCATCAGAGGGGCACTAAAGAACATTTCAATGGGTGGATATTTAAAAAAACAATTTTATAATGGTGTGTGTGTGTGTGTTAAGAATCCTTTTAGAGTTTAAAAAACATCAGTTAAAGTATTTTTTCCTTGGACTGTTCATCCAAGCTGGGATATAGATACATGACCCTAGAGCTTTGGTTGATCTGAGCTTAAATCTTTTCTTCATTAGAGCATTCCAGAAAGTGATGGACCTGCCGGTCACTGGCTGTCTGGATAATTCCACTCTGGCCATGATGAAAAAACCACGCTGTGGCCTTCAGGACCGTTTCAACAACAAGACACTTAAATACCGTGTACTAGGTAAGCTGTTCACTGAGGGAGCTGACCTGATATAGCCTACAGAGAAATGTTCAGCCTTTTATATATTCATAAATGCCACCCTCTCCTATTCATACATGAAGGATGCTGAGGTCCCTGTTCTGGTCAAAATTAAAAGGTGCATATTTCTTAGCAAGCTTCATCATTCAAAGTAATAGTTCAACCAACAATCTCCCATTCTCCCTTATCCTAAAAGTAGTTGATCAGTAAGGACATTGGTTAGTTTTGCACCGTTCCACAAAGATAAAGTTGTTAACATGGAAGGTTATAGCCATCAGTTTAATACTGAATTAGGTCATCTTAATAAGATTAGATTCCAAAGCTGTATAACATACTATATCTATATGTATAATTTTAGCTGTTATCTATATCTATAGATGTTAGCTATATCTATAATTAAAAATTTGCTGCATACACTTGTCAAAATGTCAGTAACCACATTAGCAAGTACATTTGATCATAATAACTTGATATAGTTTATTTGTCCGGTGTGCTCTATGTTAAACTAGTGGCTGAAGTGTCCATTAATGTTAGCTACTTTAGTTCTGTAGCTCCAGGGTAAAACCTATGAGGATTGTCCAATAAAAAGCATTTTTTAGCTTTATTCCTATTGGACAGAATGTTCTGTTATAATTATTTGCTTAATTGAAAAGTGTTGCTTTTTGAAACACATCAGCTGTTTAGATATAAACAACAAATTTGTTTTGCATCTTGGAGGTTACTGGCGTAAGAAGACGCTGAGTTACCGCATCTATAACCATGCTTCAAGTCTGGGACAGGCTAAAACGCGGGTAGCCATACAGACAGCTTTCAGGTACTGGAGCAAGGTTTCACCTCTCCGCTTCTACGAGGTCAGCAAGGGTCATCCTGACATCAAAATTTCCTTCCACGGGCGGGACAAGATCTGTCCAGTACCGTTTGATGGACCAGGTGAGAGAGACAGAAAGAGAAACAGTCCGGCTGATTTTGATTCATGCACATGGCAGAGACTGCATCCCTGGAGAGAAATATTTCACACTGATTCATTTTCTTTGTTTAATCTCTCTTGCAGAATTCTGGAGTATTTTAAATGTCAGTACAGTTTAAAAAACATTCTTAAATCCCATTTAAGCAATACATTTTCAAAAGGTTTAATGACATGGAAGGTGTAAATACCACTATAATTTTTTCAGTGTCGTTTAGTTTGTGTGTACTTTTATTACATGGGCATCACCGCCATTCAATCTGAATTCAATTATGAAATTTCATAAATATTCGTTTGGACCCCCCACATTTAACATAAAATATAAGTTCACCTAGCGCTGTTTGAATCTTGAATCTTGAATTTTTCGTGAAAGAATCCATTCCACTTAATTGATAGGAGAATACACATACCACTGGAAATCCGCTCCGGGTTTGCCTCCAACTCACTGTATTCAAGTGAAGTGAATGGTCAGTGCGTAGACAGGCTGCTCGAAACTGGAGCAGGTGACGTCAGCCCAATTGTGCGCAGAAAAAAGTTTGGAAACTGCTGCCCTAGTTCATGTTAAATGAATGTTCAGTTGGTAACGTGGTCTAGGGCAGTGGTTTCCAACCCCGCCCACCCCCCCAAAAAAGGACTGAGACTTTGCACGCACGCAGAAACCCATACACCCACCCGCCCAAACCCCGCCCAACACCCAAAACCTTGCCGCCACGCGTAGACCGATGCGTCCCCCTTACATTAAAAATGCTTCCGACGCCCGTTTTATTATCTTGAGGCACGTAAGATACACAATACCTTATTAACTGCATGGAATTGACCATTATGAATGTAATTTTAGATTTTATTTACTATATATTGTATATTACATAAATGCATGTATCTGAAATATTGGGAATGCAGTATAAAACGTGGTCACCTGGTTTAATCTGATAATCAGTACGTAGAGCTGCTATGGTGTATCTGCAGGTGAGGTGTTGGCTCACGCTGATGGCCCGGAATCCGGCATCGTGCACTTTGATGCAGATGAGACATGGACTGAGGGGCAGAGCCAAGGATCAAATCTGCGAATTGTAGCAGCCCATGAGATTGGCCACGCCCTAGGCTTAGGCCACTCCCAGTACCGCAGTGCTCTCATGGGTCCTGTGTACACTGGTTACCGTGACAACTTCAAACTTCACCCTGACGACATCCGTGGGATCCAGGCACTGTATGGTGAGAATGGGGTCAGGCCACAACTGGAATTCATTAGACAGTCTAAAGATCAGGGCTCTTATTTCACAAATACTTACATAACCCATAATCCTAAAATCCTCGATTCATAGTTCTCACAGGCCCCTCTAAAGCTCTTTGAAAGACTTAGGGTCATTTTTGATACTAACATCTTTCATCTTGTCTGATCAACTAGCTGTAAAGGGTTTTGTGGCTTGTAGATGGAAAACTTAGTCTTTAGAGTTAGCATCACTGTTTTTTTTCTATGCCAGTCATGTAGACACACATGTTATGAAAACACAAAACCTTAAATTATTAAAAAAATATTCTTGTGATTTTATAATAATTAATACAATCCATTGTGGAATTGTTAAATAACATTAGATATCATCTGTAAAGTGGCAAAATGTGTTCTATACGGGTCTGTTCTATAAGGTTACATCCATTGCAATATGAGTTAGTGTTTTTTGCATTTGATTTTGAATCATTGAAGTCTCTTCATTTTTTTCTCTGTGGGTTCAGGTAAACCTACGGAAAAGCCTACAGTGGTCCCTGTGGTGCCAAGTAAGCCAGTAGCTCAACCATCCTTCCCTGATCCATGCACTGCCCCACTGGATGCTATAATGCTGGGTAAAGCAAAACACTGTACCCTTCATATGGAAGTCACATAATGTCCCTGACATGTATGAATGATTTCATGGTAATGTATCCCGATATTTGTAACCTGATTATAACTTACTCATTAACCTTCTTAACTCTGGGCTCATTAGTGCCTAATAATATTAAAGCCTCAATATTCATGTAGTTGTTATAAATTATTGAGTAACTTCTATGAACCTCATGTGCAAGTTATGTATTGTGAGACTGTGACACACTGTAGTGGCTTGAAAGAATTCACACTGAACACACTGAACTCTTCCATCATATTTACTTTCATATATTTAAAAAGTATTTCTAAGCAAATACACAAATTTGTAGGCATAGCAACTAGCAACTAAAATCTTTCAAAGTTCTTAGTTCAATCATAAAAACCAAATTCCCTTCACTGTTTAACAGTCTGATGTTGTATGTAAACATTCAAACAGTCCATATATGGAAACTAAGTTTTTTCTGTGACGTATTTATGGCCCCACCTATTCAGGCTAAAGCAGTTTATGCCTGTTTGTGCAGTTCATGTATAAACTGCTTTTTTCAACCAGGCACAAAACAGTAGCCAATCATAGCAGAGGTCCTTTACATATATCAACCTTAATGGCACAGTAACAAAAGGGTTTTTTTTTTTAATAAAAAGGATAAGGATAGTTTGGAAAATGGCCATGTAAAAATAAATGTTTGACACATAAATCTAGACAAAATTATAATTGGACTTCCAGGGGCATAAAATAAAAATAAGGCGTAAAGGCTTTATGTTCTATGTAATCATTGGATGCATAGCTTTTCAAGAAGAGATAACAGTGCTTGTTTTTTCCCCCTCATACTCAGGCCCTCTGCACAAGACATTTGCATACAGTGGAGATTATGTCTGGACCATATCAGATTCTGGCTATAACACACCCATACAGATTAACGTCCTGTGGAGAGAACTGCCCGGTCGCTTAAATGCTGCAGTGCATTCTCAAAGGACCCACAAGTCCTACTTCCTTAAAGGTGGACCTTCAACTTTCACACACAGCATGACACACTTATTTGATTATGTATCTTAACAAGGGATTTGAATAGAGATGCGTGTCCTTAGGCAGTAAAAATGAGTGAAGGTGTCTGTCTGATTTAGCTTTTATTCCAGAAGTCATAAAAGTTAAAGTAGCAGGAAAACGACACTGGAGTGCAAAGAGGCCTGCTTTGTTTCATATTGTCCTTGTCTTTCCTTCTTACTTTCCACATCTGACACTGCTCATTTCTCTTGTAGGTGATAAAGTGTGGAGGTATTCGGGTTTTAAGTTGGATCATGGTTACCCGAAACAGCTCGTTATCCCTCCAAACATTGAGGCAGCCTTTTACTCAGAAGCTGATAAAAAGCTCATCTTCATCAAGGTAAACCAAGCACAGATTACTAAAATATAAACAAGGATACAAACTTTTTCCTCATACTGTACAGATGCCAGTATACATGTTTGAGGTTTCAAAAAATACCATACACCCCCTGTCCACACTGTCCATATATGGAAATGAAGCTGCGAAAACAGCCTGTTCAGGCATTAAAAAGTGATGAAAAGAGGATGGAAAATGGCTGTATAAAACTGAATTATGACTGGTTTTGGTAGATAAAGCAACACCAGTGATAGAAATGGATCAATATGTGGGAAACGATATGGGCTTTTTAAAATGAAAATAGTACTAAATTAACTGTTGGGTTAAAAAAATCTAATTTACACAACAGCCAATGTACAGCTATTAACACTGTCCAAACTGTGTGCTTAAATGATCACACTTGCCTTAAAAAAATTGAGACTGGCTAACGTGGCTTCTGCTGCAGTACGATCTATAAGAATGAACCAAATGCTGCTGTTTTTTTGCTATGCTATGTATTTACAGATCTCATGCAGTGCCAAAAATACAAAGATGTAAAGTATGAGAAAAGTATAAGAAGCCTTGAAATTAATAACTGGTTGACCCCCCACCCCCAGTGCAATAACCTCAACCTGGCGGTTCCTGTAGCTGTGAATCAGACCTGCACATCGTTCAGGAGGAATTCTTTCAGAACTGCTTTAGCTCTGGCATATTCATTGGACATCTATGTATGGCTCTCTTCAAGTCATTCCATAACATCTTTGTTGGGTTGAGGTCTGAACACGGATGTGAGCCAGTTCCAACGATGCCTTCAAATCTCTGGCTGTCACTCTGGCTTATTTCTTTACCTCAGTGATGAGTCTTCGTTGTGATCTTGGGTCATTTTGACTGGGCGCCCACTTCTTGGCAGAGTAGCCACAGTACCAAATTGTCTCCATTTGCCTGGTGTAGTCTGGTGAATTTAGATCCTCTGAAAGCTCTTTTTGGTGAGGCATGGCTTACATAAGCGTATTCTTCTTGTGCAGAGAAAACTCCAAAAGTTTGCATGGCTTTTATCAGTCAGAGTAGCTCTAGTCCACACCTTCAAACTCATTTTCTTAACAAGACTCCAGGTATGCTAACGGCTGACTCTAATCAGTTTTTTGAGGTCATTAACTCTAGCATTCACATACTTTTTCCACTAGTTTTTTATGGTTGTTCTCAATAAAGATATGAACGATCAGGATTTCCTTGTTATTATTTAAAGGCACATTATATTTGTCAATTCCCTTGACTTAAATGAAGATCAGATCACATTTTATGATTAATGCAGAACACCATAATATCCCAAAAGGTTCACATACTTTTTCTTGCCACTGTATGTTTAGCTCATAGCTCCAGTGCAAAACCTCAGATGCAAAACATTGAATTTGGGAACAGGGCAAAAAGTCTGTTCCTTTGAGTACCTTTCTATTGTTTTAATTGGATTGAATGGTTCTCTCTTCCTCTTTCTTTCAGGGTTCTGAGTACTGGCAGTGGGATGAATTAGGCTCCACCAATGAACTCAAACAATATCCTAAACCACTCTCAAATCTCGTTATGGGCTTACCGTCCAATCCGGATGGAGCATTCACTTGGACTAATGGCTACACTTACGTGTTTAAAGGAGACCACTACTGGCGTATAAACCCCAAGCGCTTCATCGAGAAGGGCTACCCGCTCAGCAAGAGTGAGCGCTGGATGCAGTGTGATGATTAACCCAGCAAGAATGGGCAACTATGCATATTAAAGTAGTCCCCATAATACATCTAGAAAAACATTTGGAAGAATGAAAAATCTGCTACTCATCAAAGCCTCATTAAGATGTTCAACTCATTTTTTCATTAATAAGAAAACTGATACATTTAAAATTATTTTGAGTATTATTTTCATTTTAAAAAGTATTATTTACTTCTTGCCTTGGTCTTTTATTGTAATTGTTTACATCCGATACATATTATTATCTAGGTTTTGTTTAAGTAACATAAGTATTCCACACACAGTCTTCCATCTAAAGGGAGCATTCCATTAACTAACTGTGCTGGGACCTTGAAGAGAAAAGAGCTGCTCTTTTTAAAGTGGGAGGAATGCCTGCATGTCCTGTAATGAGTTCGGTGTTACCAGTGTTTGGCCTCCGGTACACTCAAGGTCATTAAAATACAACAATGGGTTACAAGACAAGGAAGCCATGTGAATGCCATGCCATTACCATCATCTGCTTTGTCACTGTAATGCTCAGTTTTGGTTTGGTAGCTTTAGGTAATAATACCATAGTTTAGTCGTACACATGTAATCCTAGATGTTTCCTCATGGAAGCTCATCTAATGGAGACCCCAGTGGAAATCATGAAACTCAGGAGCTTTGATATATGAGTAGCACTGTTTTATTTGTGTGTCAAATCAATCACTCTAGATGGGTGACTATCGCCATACAGCCACAAGGGCATACTGTTGTGTAAACTCCACAGGTTCCCTAGAGAAAGTGAATGAACGTAGCGATTCTTCACAATCAAGGTCAGAGACAGAAGATGATATGATGGTTTGAAACCCATTATCTGTCAAGATACAGCTTCCAGTTTATCAGCTTAGTCAACACCTTTGAATACAGGTGAGCATCATCTACTGCTAATTACTTAACGGTCTAGGCAAAAAGTGATGGTTAGTGCTTGAGTGTTTAAGGGACAGTTAGGATTTAAGGTTTATGCCGTTAATGCACAAAATTCATATTGAAGTCCCCAGGAGATGCAGTTGTTTTTAGCGCTGATCTAATGTTCCAGGCTCCACAGGCTCTTTTCGTTTGTCCCCGTAGTCCACACGGTGTGTCTCTGTAGGAGTCTGTTTACCTCAGCTGGTATGTAGCTCTAGGGAGTCTTCCCCAGAATCCACTGTGCATAAAAATAAAGGTCCCTGGGCCTGAGGCCTGTGTGTGCACGTTCACACTCGGAGAACTGCAGACGATGAGGCTGTCAGAGGCACCATGGATCCAGTCTCATAGTCAAAGTCAATCATGGTGTGGTGGACCGTGCTCAGGCTGCTCATAGACGACCCTGTGCTCATCTGCCTCTCGCGCAGGCTAGCCAGGTAGCTCTGTCAGAAAGGCAAAAAAAATGTGTCCTGTACTGTATGCTCACTTGTATTTTTTTTTATTTTTTTGAGCTACAGTCATAAGTACAAAATCAGCTTCGCATGGCTTCAGTACTCATCTAACACATACACTGTAAAGAACACTAATCAGCTACATGTTTTATTAGAGAGAACATTAATCCTGATTTATTGAATTTAGTACAGGGCAAAGTGTAAAACACTTCAGTAAAATCATTAATATTTAGTTTGATAGTATTTTTTGTGTAACATTATTTCATCCTTTTATATCCAGATGGAGTATTGTAATATGTTTTTGCCATACTGCCCACGTCTACATTTTATTTAGCCCTGCTCATAGTAAGAATGATTTAACATTTCATGTCATTTAAAAGACAATCCCAAATTTTATCACTTTATACATTACAGATTATATTTATTTTAAACACATTATTGCATCATGTATTAACCTTTCGTTCCTACCAACCACATCCATCATTGAGCAAGAACGTGTATCTAGCTCAGAGAGCTGCCCTGATACCGTGTATGTCATATACATCATAGTATCACTTTACAATAAGACTGCACTTTATCAATGGTTTTAAATTTGTTTATTAATGGGGAAAAATGGTTTGTTGATCAAAATCAACAATAAGCAGTTATATCACATAAATGAAGGGCAATAGTGATCTTTTGCTGCAAAATAGTGAGCTCACATTCGGTAATGTTAAACCCAAGATTCTGCTGGTTACTGGTCTTGCTTGGTCTTCTCCAGTCTGTGTTATTGTCAGTATTATTTGGTTATTAATAAACGAATTTTAACCCATTAATTACCCCTTTATGAGAGTGGTCTTGTTATAAAGTAGATTATGTTGCAACATAAAGAGATAGACACCAGGTGGCAGCAGTTACATAGAATACTACTTAATCAGTTTACGTTTTCAGAAAAGTGGCTTAGTTCAATAATGAAATCTGCTTTGAATTACCTGAAAACTGGCACAAATAGAAAGAATGAAATGTGCAAAGGTTAGAGAACACGGGTGAAGGATAAGTAGTTCACAGGAATTGCAATGTGAAATAAATGAGCACTGATTACCGGGGCGAGCACGTCTCCAGCGTAGCGTTTGAGGGGTGGGGGTCTGCGGCGGTATGTTCCCTCAGGCCGCCGGCGGGCATCTTTTTCTCTGATCCTCATCAGCTGGACCTGTTTCTGTTTACCACTCACAATCACTGACAAAGAGAAAGAAAGAATCGGTTTTGTAAGCAGGACTTTGTATGATGAAGAAAAACAGATGGGAAATGTGCATTGAACCCTTAAAACTATAGCTTTCCCACTGTGTCCTTGGATAAGAATCATGTTTTTCTGCACACTGCTGTTGTAGCTTCACTGTTTCAGAATATAATGTTTTTCTGTAAGTCATATGTTAAAGTTTTGGTTTAAGCTATTTTTCCCAGGCCTTGTCTCGGACGCTGCACAGTTTAGTGACCCACTAACCCGTAAACACATAACATCTTTCACCAGGTCACTACTAAGCTGCTATTGAAATTATTTATAATATTCAGCAAGCTCTTGAAGATGCAGTGCAGGTGTAATCAAGAATATGGACTGGAATCTTAGTATTTAGCATTTAGGCATTTGCTTTATAGTTGTAAGCACAGCATCTGCAGAAACCAGCAGGATCTACATTAGGGCACATTATTTTGTATGAGAGTCATTACATAAAATATCAGATAATGTCACAAATGATTATAATATAATGCTTCCCATTCAGGGAGTACACCCATCACATTGAAATCAAGCTTTCCGAGCCAGAAGCAGTGCAATCAGTAAATGAGTGCTTTGAAATACAGATGATCATCATCTCAGACTCTGGTGAAGAGTCTGCTGTGAGATCTCTGATGATCCCAGGTGTTTGCATGTGCCTGACATTATCATGCGGTTGCTTATGATTCCTCGTCTTTTCACAAGTGATTAAACAATTATCAGGTAATTGTAGTTCAATAGGTGAATTCCTAATGAAGTGCAGCCAATTTTTGTGTTTCAAAATTTAACATAGATTTAGGTTTTAGGACTTAGTCAAGCCATTAAACTTATGAAGCCATTCAATTATTCAACCACTTAGACCCTTTAGACCCAAACATCTTTCCCTGTTCTCGTAAATGCATAACATATTAGAATCTTAAAGCAATGGTTTAACAAAAATCTAATTGATGCAGTCAGACCTGGTTGATGAGCAAAGACGTGTTTGGGGTCCGTGTTTTTGCTCATCAAGTTTGTTTTTGAAGGTTAAAACTGGAGTAAAGGTGAACTCTGGAGGCAGCCCCAACAGACAACACGGTTTCATTTTAGCAGACGGACAGACGAAGACCAGTGTTTGTAAGCAATTTAAGCTTTGTATCTCTTGTTGAAAACTAGAAGCCACAACATTTGGACTCAAAATATGCTTTAGTTGCCAATTACACTTGTCAAACTGTTCCTTTAAAAGATTTTTTTCATCCGTTTCAACTTAGAGAGAAAAAAATAAGCAAATGAATAAAAACAAATATTGCCTTTCATGAACAAGTAATATTGTAATATGTTTTTGGCATATGTTTTATTTGGCTAGTTCTGGCCTAGGTCATTGTAAGCATAATTCATCAATTCATATAATTTAAAAGACAAAAATCTTGTTTGTCCATCTAAATTGTGAAACTAGAAGCAACAATTATACTCTAAATATGTCTCAGTTGATCAATTGCATCTGTGGAAGAGTGCAAATAACATTTTTGCCAAATTCATTTAAAAGAATCCTTTGATGTTTTTCAACTCAGTCTCTTCTACACATATTTGGAGCATTTAATGGAATACCACAGAAAGCTTTTCTGTAAAAGAACAGAAAACCCACTGAACTTTCTAATAGAACTTTATTATTCATTTGTGGTAATCAGGTGGTGGTGGCCTAGTGGTAGGGTACTTGCCTCTAGACCAAGAAGTCATGGGTTCGAATCCTACCTTCAGCCCACCACCACTGAGTTCCTGAGCAAGACCCTTAACCCCAAGTTGCTCCAGGGAGACTATCCCCTGTAGTTAGGGAATGGAAGTCGCTTTGGATAAAAGCGTCTGCTAAATGCTGTAAATGTAAATGTATTCAGCTGTATGTAAGAGATGCGGTACTCCTTTAAAATAAATAACTAATTAAGCCTAGGGTTCCAGGTCGAAATATATATGGCAGAACAGCTTAAACTCTCAAATCACCAGTGTCTGTGCTTCCCCAACATTCTCTCCATATATTTCTCATGTTGCTGTAAGCCTTGTATTTACCTTCAGAATGGGACAGTCCTCTGGCGGTGAGTTTGCGCTGAACCAGTATTCCCAGTGCAGCAACTGCAGGCCACACTCCCACCATTGCCCAGCTGTACCAGCACATTGTCCCCTGCTGGTCAGTCCGAAGCCCTACATATGCCCTCGACACTACCATGGGAGTCTCCACACAGTAATCCACACATGCAGTCACGATGGCAGACCCCAACGTTGTTGTAGCAATGATCATCATGCCTTTCTGCCAGCACAGAGTCATCACGGCAAAGAACACACTCGTGCCCAGGACTGAGCCAACAGGAACCCACACTGGACTGAAAATAGGGTAATACTGTCCTGCTGCCACCAGGGCAGTTACCGAGAGCAACAGGCCCAGCTGGAGGCCAGTGAGAAAGAGACCCACACAGCGCACCAAAACGGTCACCAGTGCGCTCAGCAAGCCGATGCCCAAAGAGATGCCCGCCCGTGTCTCTGCGTCCAGCTGCGTGTCCAGCAATTGCTCCCGGAGGCACAGCAGGTATCCGACAGCAGTCCCAAATGCCAGGCCTGACAGGAACATCACCATCTTAAAGCAGCGGTATCCTGCAAAACAGAAGAGTAGATAGAAGCTGATGTTGGAATTCTCAAAATCTGACCTGAATTGACTGTTGGATATGTAGCTGAATATGCATTTGCATTTTTCAACAGTAACACCACTTCTAAGGCACCGCAAGGTCCTTCAAATATGGCTGAATTTTGCACTTTTCATTTCTCAGAATTCAAAGGACTCAAATTGTGGTTCCTTCTGGGCCTTCAGTCACCACAACATTTCACATGCAGTGCCAAACATGTGAAAAATGTAAAAACAGTATTGATGAGGAACAGTGCTGAAGAGAAACCTTCGTATACCACTGCTAGCAAAGTCTCTGCCACATCGACTTGACTTTGAGACATGGCTAATATTGGCGTATTAGGCTCCTATATTTGGGTATGGCCAAGGTGTACCAAAACATTTTTTTCCATTTTTTTCCAATCGCACAATGCCACCAACACTGGGAGGGTTAAGGATAGTATTAGCCTCTTCTAAGTCACATTACGCTCTTGCATCTTTTTGATAATGTCATTGGACAGATCAACATGCTTCACAGAGAATAATAACTACTAATTAGCTAGCAGACACCCACCCTGGCTAGCATCATGCAAATTAATAAATGGGGGGCTTCCTATCAGAAAGAGCAAGGACAATCTGGAGCAATATGTTATTTTCTATGTCTCTTGGTGTTCTTCATTATATAAGATTAATTCTGTAGTTGGCGCTTCTACAAGACAGAGGCTACTTTTAAAATATGTCATTTTTGAAATTGCATGTTGTTGAATGTGCCAAACAATGTAAGATTAAATTTGTTGTTCATAGAAGAGACAAAGCTCAAGTCACTCATTATGGTAATTACACCTATCATTGCTATGAATGCAGCTGCTTCTATTTTGAAAGCTCAGAATACTGAAAATAATGCACTACGAGTAACCACTATGTATCACTTCTGCGCTTTTTTGCACCTAAAACTGGCAAAAGACCCTTTCAAACTGTACAAAGTTCCATCTCCAGGAGGTGGGATGGAGAACAGTGTCTAATAGTGCAGCAAATAAAAAACATGGGCTGAGAGTAGACAAGGGCTTCTAGAGTCAGTCCTGGGGTCCCCATGTTCAACACATTTCTATCTTTTCCCTACTTGAACACACCAGACTGACCACAAAAAGTTTTTTGATAAGTTAAAGAGCTTAATCAGGTAAGCTAGATGAAGGAAAATACAAAAATGTGCACTGTATGAGAGGGGAATTAAGAGTGTTCAGTAAGTAATGTTGATTAGTCAGAGTAAAAAGACCATTTTCATCAGAGTCCTACAATGTTCCCTCCTTCAGTTACTGCATGAACCCCCTGAGCAGGAATCCCAAAAACAGGAAGTATAGTTTATAAAAAAAGGCCAGGCCTACAATGGGCGGTAGTCAGCATGGGTCGCTTAAGGAAACTGAATATGGCTTCCAACTGGGTTTCTCAGTTCAGTACTTGTTTGGAAGAACCACCACCCGAGGACATCCTTGCCCAGTTTATGCGTAGGACTACTGACAAACATGATGTTTATAATTTAGCTAAAATTAACAGATTAAATAAATTCAGCTTCTCTTTTAGTTGTCAAACAGTGTTACCTCTATTAACCTTCTAGAGTAGAAATAAAAAGTTAGAAGAAAAGAAGAAAACCAACTATAGCACTGAGCATATATTACATTAGTATGTAATATTACATCTCTTGTTCATAAAGCACATGGAACTGTTTGTTCTCTACAAGCCAGGGTCACAATGTGGCAGGTTTAACCTCTTAAATTCCCAATCTAATTATATCCTAAGACTTCTTGTTCATTGATGTCATGGAGAACAAGGCAAAGAGAGTTATTGGAGTAATAGAAGTAAAAATAATATGGACCTGCTGTTGCCTCCAGGTTATTTAAAAGGATTAATTCTACACATATAGTATGGAATTTTTTTATTTATGAATTACCTGCATTTGTTTTATGCAGGATTGAATATAGAATGTCACCATTTGAACATAACCACATTTTCCCCCCCAAAAAAACCCTTAAAAGGAGGGGGTAAAAAATGCAAATAAGTGAAACATTTTTGTACTTACTTATTTTAGACTATTTCTATTGGTCTGATTGTCATTCCATTTTGACACTGGTGAAATAGCAGATGACATTTTCAAATAAAAAAGAAAAACAACAAAACTGGAGGTAAAATTGGAATTTTTGTTCTGACATTCATGACTACCAACAAAAGGTGCTCTCACCTGCACCTACACCTGTCACCCATAGTGGGCACTGGTTGAATTCACAGATCACCAATCACTGAAGATAACTGAACATTATTTACAGGTGGAATTGTATTATGCATAATTTCACATCAGCGAGTCAGTGTAAATGAGTACATGAGGCGCACCATCACCACCACCACCATCACCAAACTCACCAAAAAAGCAGTAGACAGTCCCCAGCATGAAGCATATGAAGCAGGCTACTGACGGAATGACCTCATACTCCTTTCTGATCTCTAGCACACAGCTATCTGTCGTCGCCAGGGTGGGTCTTACTCCCTCTGTCACAAGCATAGAGGGGTCTGCCATCGTTGCTCAGAAGTTCAGTCTGACACAAAACGAAAGCTTAACCTCTCACTGGAAACTTAGGGCCATCCTTGAGCATTGTTCAAAGACCTAAAAGAGAAAACAGAGGTTGATTTTATAATAATGTACTGTTTCAGTCCATTACAGTTGGGTCTTCAATCCTTCAGTCTTAATTTAAAGAGAATTTAGCCACTATTTTTCAGGTCAGATGCACAGCTATCATCCATAGCCCCAGTCCATTACAACTGTCCAACACAATTAATTACAGCATAAAAAAATAATAAAAATTTGTACATAAAAAAAAAAATAAAAAAAATAATGTATATCCAAACAGCCTGGTTCATTCTCAGGGATAAAGAAAAGTTGGAAAATATTTATGTAAGGTTGAATTATAACTGTTTTTGATACATAAATCCCCACACATACCAACAAAAAACAATCAAAATATGGGCCCATTCAATTTTTGAATGTAATGTACCACAAGAGATAGTTATTCACTCTGCACTGGAAACACCTGTAACCTTCCTCCCCTCTCCAAAGTTTCCTCTCTGGCAGGGCTGAGGGAAGTAGGATCCCATCCCCACCCCCTTTCAGTCACTCTCTCTCTGACCATTCGCTCTACCTTGTCCGTCCGTCCCCCCCGCAAACACAGGATGCAGGTTGAGGAAGTGAAGTCTGCTTGAGTCTGCATGTGTTTCGTCTACACTCATTGTTTTGCACATATGGCAAACTGCTTCATTTTTACAAACCTCAATGAAGTGAACTAACATCTCCAGGCCAGTGCACTACAGTGCCTAATAAGCTACTTTAAGTAGTTCAGATCTTATTTTCATTCATTACAACATGCCTTCCCTATGTTTGCCTGTTTAGACACATTTAATATGTTTATTCTAGAGTTATTTTCATCATGACTGTTTGGTATTTATACTTGCCAGAATAGCCTGTATCTCTGTGATCTAGGTGGATGCAAAAGGAGGAATCCTGGCAATACCCAAAAACCCCACAAAATATTGATGTGTGATCATTTTTGTTGTTACTGCTAGATTCATAAATTGTCAATACTGGTTGATATTTTCAGCCAATCAATACATCACACCTTTTCGAGTTATAACAACCGATTAAAACTGTAATTTACGGAATTTTGCATCAATGAAATGTAGGAATTGTCCTGCATATGAACAAAACATCATTTCACAGAATCTTCTGTTAAAGTAGTGATGAAATTTTAGCTTGATGGAAAATGCAACAGCCATTTTCTGACAGTGTGGATGTACACTTTTATCAACAGTTGTTCATTCAAGGGATAGTGTTCTGCTTTCCGCACTCAGGGATTAATGTCTAAGAATGTTGAGTCAGACGCTCCACCCTTCTTGGGCATTTTGGAAATACTTTTAGTGACAGGAATTCTATTTTGGTACTGGGATAAATTTAGTGTCTTAAAATAATAATCCTGTATAGTGAACATTGTATGCCCCCAATCTACTACATCTGCATGCTCCAT
Organism: Bryconaethiops microstoma; assembly: GCA_037577275.1. Taxonomy (NCBI): domain Eukaryota; kingdom Metazoa; phylum Chordata; class Actinopteri; order Characiformes; family Alestidae; genus Bryconaethiops; species Bryconaethiops microstoma. The sequence continues at coordinate 13,478,162 of JBBJLS010000016.1, read as the reverse complement.
TGACTCGTTTACAATGGGACTGTAAAATAATTCTTACTCTTAAATGCTTTCGGTCTCTATCAGGCAGAAAACCAAAAATTATTCAGCTAACTTTCTAAAACACCTTATTCTGGTGTATATCCTGGACACCAGCAAATACACATGGAGTTATAAGCAAATTCTTTCCTAATAACACAGATGAAAATCATTTTGAAGGCCTACTTTTCCCACTCTAAGGCCCCATATTTTCTGACTCCGTCTGTGTATGATAGACCTTTCCCACAGTTGTCAATGCATTCCCTGCCATGGCTACTCCTTTGAGAAATGGTTTGTTTGGGGATGAAGCTCCACAAAAGTAGAGGAGGCCAGCCAAGCATGTGTGTGTGTGCATGCTGATGCCTCTCTGCCATCAGAGCTCCTAGAAAATCAGGCACGCTCCTCACTGTGCAGCAAACCACAGTTCAGCAGTGATCCTTAATCCACAGATTTAGCTGATATGTGAACAACCATGTTATCCAGTATTGACTACTCTTTAGATGTACTACATAAAAGTAGCTTTTAGTTCAAGGTTCAGACAGTTCAGGGTTCAGACAGTCAAATATTAGACTGTCAACACAGGTCATGGTATGTTTGCATTCTCAGGGGGGTAAACCCCTTAAACTGCAGGCTTTTATTATCCATTCATGTAGGTTTATCATTCATGTACTAATCTGGAGTCGTATCCAGTAACTAAGAATAATTCAGTAATAACTATCACTCATAACTTGTGTGTGACAGTGGAAGTCATACGCAAAACAAGCTGCTGCAATATTTTAATGGGTTGCTAAGGAATGGAACTCAATGTGTGTGTGATCCGTTTAACAATATTGGTTTACTGAATCTGTGCATCATTAGAAGGAAAAGTCCATTTGTTGTAATAAAGTTGTTCCTCGTGGAGTTGTATTGGTGAAGTATTTAAAAGAGCCCATATCAAGGAAAACTATAAAAATAAAAGCATGTGAAGTTTTAAAACATACCATTCTTGCCCCAGTCTACAGTGTTCACACATGGAAACTACGAGGCAAAACACTCTCAAATTCAGTGTTTTCATGATTCTGTGAAATCAAACAGATATGAATAATTTCCATCCAGTCAGTCTACAGCAGTTTAGCCCTGCACATAATGTTATAAGGTGGATTGCCATCTGGACTGCTTTTTAAATGAGGCACAAAACAAGGCAGCCAGTAGGAATTAAATTAATTTATGCATATCAGTATTAAAGCACAGTAACAAATTAGTCTGTGTAATTTTAAGGGATAAAGAGAAGTTGCAAAAGTTATGTACAAATGAATTGTGTTTTAGTAGGGTAAAGTGGGGGTGATTTGTGCTGGGGGGGGGGGTTGTGCCACCACTTGTTTCTAGGGGACCGTAGAAGAAATTTTTGAAGAGTCAGTCATTTTACTCATCCTGCAAAGAAGAGAGCCCCACTGTATGAGAGGTAAGCATATGTCAGTTCAAAAACACTGTTTTGTACCTTTCAAAGTAAAATTTCTATGATTGTTGTGTCTAAACAGTTTGCAAACATTTCACACGTTTTAGTGCTTCGGTAAGTTACACTATGAGTCTATACAGCTACCATGATGTTAGCTCAAAACTGCTGGGTGATGCATTTTTTTCCCCCAAAATAGTGGGGTTGGGGTGATTTGTGCTAAAGGGTCTGGGTTAAGTTGTGCCAGTGGCACAACTCACCCCCACTTATGAATATTTTTTTTAACATATTGTATTGCAATTGTACATTATATTCTTGCCTTTTATCACTAAAACTATGTGACATTCTTCATATTAGAACATAAATAGAAATAGACCATCATGCCATGGAGTGATAAAAGGAAGACAGGCAGGGCTTCCACTCCTCTAGAGGACAGAGCAGTGAAAGATGTGGAGAAGGGGAAGTCCATTCATCAGGTGGCGAGGCAGATGAACATATGCAGGATGACATTAAAATGATACATGGAATAGAAAAAGATAGACGGAAAAGAAATAAGGCCAGGATATAAAAGAACTGGACTTGCGAATCAATTCTTTGATGAACATGAGCTGGCAGAATATATAAAGGGACTCGCAGCAATGTTTCACGGTCCCATGAAATGCCGTGAACTGGCTTTTGAGTACACACAAAGAAACGATCGATATCGCTGCCAGCTGGATCAAAGAGGAAAAAGCAGGTTGGGTTAAGCATGCATTTATTAAGAAAAAGTAGTAGGGAATGTTAATCATTGTTTCCCCAGGAAATGCTCAATATTAGTTATCACCATGCAGATTGGGTAAAAATTGGGTACTTATTTCGAGCATACAGCTTCAACTCATGTAAATCTGAATGTAAACTGCAATGACTCAATAATGGATACATTAAGAGATATGCTAATAAAATTTTTCTTTCCTAGGACGTGATTAGTTTGCGGCCTTTAAAGCATGCCACCATTTGTCATGCCGCACTCCCGAAGTAACATCTCTTGGTAGAGCTACTGCCTTTAATAGGCACAACGTGAGGGAGTTCTTTGATAACCTCTCTATAGTTGTGGACATGTAATAATCATATGGCCTTGCCATGTCAGCCCCAGAAAGACGACACTATCTGTCTGTCTGAGTGAGTGAGTGAGACACTCACTCACTCACTCACTCACACATACATACATACATACATTCTCTCTCTCACACACACACACACACACACACACACACACACACACACACACGCACACACACAAGGAAACCTGGGAAAGAGAGGGGGAACATCATCTCTCCCTTGTCCTCAGTAACAGAGTTGACATTTACACAAGTAGAAAATTGGCCTTTGATGTTGTAAAATAACTTTAAATAAACCTTGAGAAATTTTGTACTGAATTCGTCTAGCTTTTATATAGAATTACTGTTTCTGAGATCAAAATATACTGTTTTACTTGAATAATCAAAGGCACAATTTACCCCAATGTATTCTCTCCAAAGGCACAACATACCCCGCACCAGGGGCAAGCTGTGCAACAAGACCACTTTTTTCAGAAAGGTATATTTCTTATATACTATATTTCAAACCAAAAGTGATTGCTCCCAGTGATGCATCACATCCTGAAATATATGTACATATTTTAGTTGGAAGCATTACTGTCATGATCTCGCTTTAAAGTCACTTTAAGTAAAAACTGGCACAACTCACTCCACTCTCCCCTACACAAATCCACATAATAAGTAGACATTTAGGGGAAAAATACAATACAAGAATGCAGAATATGAGCCCTTTAATAGGTTCTTTTCACAGTACTGTTCCTGTGTATACATGTGCATGTACATGTGTGTAGCAAGTACTGTATGATTAAATATTGTTACGCCACTTTTTACCACATTAAAATGGACTCTATAATGACCTTTTTTGAAACGTTTGGCCAAATTTCACGATCCTCTTTTCAAAGATATCCTACTTTACTTGAGCAGGTCATCAGTGTCTGTGAATGACATCCTTTGAGGCTCATTAGGGCTCAACATCAGTAGATATGGGGGCTTTATAATGCTTGATTAAGTACAAACAGTGAACGTACAAACTGACCCCTTCAATCGAACTCACTGAACTGTAGCTTCAAAGACAGTTGGTCTATTGACAGTTTGATGACAGTCATCTCATGAGGCCACATTCCTCAACTAACCACGGTCAGCTCCGCTACTTCCACATCAGAGGCAAAAACAATAAAAACAGAAAATTTCACATGAGAACTTCACATGTAGGGCAGTATGACATGAGTCATAACAACAACACAGTGTCTGGCATGCAATAAGGCTGAAGTTCTTCCTTATTAAGAAAACCTTTTGAAACTGCTGACAGTCACTCGCAAGACAAAATTTCATAATATTGTTTTCAAATGTATTTTATGTGAACATTTCAGAAATAATAAACTAATACAAAAATGATCCTGATATAATCGCATTAACCTAAATATACGTGTAAAAGATTTTTTCCCCATCCTATAAATGTACCATTTTGTATGTGTAAGGTTTTGTTATGACAGTTACAGTAAGTGTAAATTCTGTATAAATGTTTGTGATTGTGGCCTGATGTGACTTTAAGGGCTAGACTTTAATACCCTTTCCATTACGCACAAACACATAGGCATACAATCCTCTGTAAAACAAATTTGTACTTTGTTGTTTTAGGTCTAAACTTCACCACATTTGAAACGATGGCACTATGGGTTAATATCATTTACAAACTGTAACCTGGACTTTCTATAATGTCTAACAGTGGTTACGCATCCAGTGCAACAAATGGCAAACTGAACGTAACTTCTATTTAACTGGAATGTTGAATAATCTATATCTATGAATAATAAATCCCAATAATAGGTTGGAATGCCTCTTTAAAAGCTCCACATAACACAAATGACTAAAAATTCATAAAACAATGGTTTAGTATGTTTTTAACACCCTTTCCTGGTAAAATATTGCATTTAATTATTTATATTTATGCAATTCAGCAATGTGGTGCTTTCTTAAAGAGATGTTATCGACAGGTCAGCTGAAGGAAAATCTTCTCAGGTGGCAGTACTGCACCTGACGAGGCCTCCCAAACGTGATGAAGCTTGAGGAACCTGAGCTGACCCATAAGCTTGACTCCTGGAGTGGGCCATGAACTCTATCCTGTGGTCTTCAGTACTCAAACTGGTTGTTTGCTGCTGATATCTCTCACCAGCTCTTTGCTTCTCATGATGTCAGATAACAGCAACAGCCTCCAGAAGTAAAAGCTACATCTAAAATTATGCATTAACAATAGATGGCCATGAAATAACTGAGCAGCCAATTGTCCAAGTACTGTTGGTCCACTCAAAAGGAATAGCTGTGTATTAAGGGGCCTGGATTCCCACACGGTTCACTCGATATGGGTGGACCCTGTAAAAGCTGATATTATCTGCATTATCTTCAAGTCTGGAGTGTTTCAGAGCAGAATCAAAGCAACAAAAGCTCTGTACAGTTTAGAGCCCCAAAGCCAGTATAATAAATCAACTCACTGTCCACTCAGGAATGACTTTTGGTTGCGTCTTGGCCAGTCACACAGCTGCCCAGCAACCTGCAGGTGCACTTCACCTCCATATTAATAGGCTTTCTGAGTATCTCCACGTGTGCTGAGTTAATGGACTAAGCCAGAGCATTAGTGAGGGCTAAGGAAGGCAACACTGACCCTGCAGCTCCCAAACAGCCTGCTGCTGGAGGATTACAGAGAGAAGGCAACATACTTTCCAACAATGCAAAACAACTACCTTAACTAATGCAATAACAGACCTTACAGGCCATAAAAGTTTCTCACCTCTGCAGAACTTCAAATTTGACCCACTACAGGAGGATTAAACACACACACACACTCCATAAGCTTCATGTTGCCCCATTTAGTGAAAAGACAGAGTCATTGTTCTGGAGACCCAGCTGATCTGATCCTTAAACAGTGTTAAAGTTATCACATAAATCCATGTACACGAAAGAGCTTAGTTACAGAGAAAGGAACACTTACCTAGAAACGCTGCGACTCATCAAAGGCTCAAAAGTGCGGAGGATTCTAAAAACTACAGAAAACATTCTGGGACTGTGGAAACGCCTCCGCTCTGCTGTGTGTCCCGCTCGGACTGGGTCAGGCGGCAGCTTTCACACGCCTGCAAACCCAAATCCTCCTCTCACCAAACACTCGCCAGCTGACAACTGACATCATCGCGTGGCCATCTGTTTAAAGCGTTAACCCGCTCGCGCACACACACACACACACGAAGCCAAAGTACTCCAGAGGTGGTTATATGTATCCAAAATAAAATTGCTTTAAATTTCTAAGACTAATGTATAAAAGATTATTAGTGTATGTAGTGTATATATGTATATATGAAAAAAAATATATATGTGTATACATATGAAAAAAATAATGTTTTTGTTTTACTCCAGTGTTTTTAAACTATTATAATTAGGGATTTTTTGTGACTTGGCAACCGCAGGGTTAAAAGGGGCTGCAGTCCTGTAAACCGTTATTTGGGAGAAGGCCCAACACCCGCCATCCGAATCCCGCGCGTTGTCCTAGCAACGCACTTGTTTATTTTCGAATACTCAATTAAACTCTTTAATGTGTCGAGGAGAACAGTCACAGCATCCTACAGGCCTGTGGACACGTGACCAGAATGCATTTTTTTTTCTTTGAGAGAATAGTAATTCAGCCAAAAAAAACCCTAACATGATTACATAATTCAATACATAATACATAATTAGAAAATATATTTACATCTTCCATATACATATCTAGCTAACACGTCCTTTTGAAAAAAAAAATACAATGACTATTGAAACAGTGTCTAAAGCATTAATTGTGAATAATACGTTTTTAGAGGCATTAAATGTTTCGCAAGTTTGGCTAGAATACTGTACTTCACATTAAACTGCTCTGTGTAACTTTGTTGGCAAAGTTGAATTCTGCAGATAGAATAAAAAAATAATAATCAGTGCATTTCTCCTTTAAAAGCTCTTTAGACAAAAAGCAGAATAACAAGAATAAAAATGTGAAATACAGCACAGTAAGATGGATTAAAACAATAGAGTTAGGCAGGGGTTCAGAACAATTCATCCATTTCGCCCCTTATAGCTGGGATAAAGATTACAAAGGGTACAGATTACTTAGCTGGAAACATTTGAAACAAGAACATTGATTTTAAATCAACTTGTCTGCTACAAGTACATTTAGTAACTGATACTCTCAGTATTACCATAAAAACCCCACCGCCATGAACCCAGTGGTACCTTATTGACATGTGTATTACATTTAGTTAAAAATTTAGCAATGGGTTGATGTAGTCATCATGTCTGTCACTACTATCATTAAGAGAACTTTATCTTATTCCATTCTTATCTCTCAGTTAAGTCAAATTTATTTATATAGTGATTTTTACAACTGATGTTATCACAAAGCGACTTTACAGACTAGGGGTCTGAGCCCCTGGTGGGCAAGCCAAAAGTGAGCGATGCAAGGAACCCCCCCTCTAAGGCTGGAGAAACTCAGGAGGAACCAAGACTCAAAAAGGGAACCCATACTCCTCTGGTCGACTTTGGATAGCAAGAGAAAATAATACAACAATAGAGACAACTAACATTAATAAGAGACATTACTTAATCATTGATGAAAAGTAGAGTCTATAGAATCTAGCAGGATCAGGTGGAATCTGTAGCAGCAGCTTCTGTTGGAGTCTGTGCATGTACATGTTTGGTTAGATGGTGGACAGCATAAACAATAGATCCAAGGTGGTTGAACTAGTCAAAGACAGGTGAGCAATTGATAATGGGTGCATCAAATCATAACCACATGCAAAGGAATAGACCATCCAAGCTAAACTCACAATAAGCATCTGTAGCTATTTATAGTGTATATCATTTTTTTCAGTTGGAACTAGCAGGACACTGCATGGAAACCTTCCTGAGAAGTTAGTGTATTAGCGTTAGCTTGTGTCCTGTGCTAAAACAGATAGGAAACTAACATTTAGCAATACTTTAAAGTCTGTTTTTGAACCAGGCTATGAAAAACTTCATCTATGATCAGCTAACTTTACGCATGAATTTCTATCTTTTATTTGACCATTTCCTTGTTGTCACATAATTATTATGCATTTTTAAACAATGTATGAATAAGTAGAGGAAGTTAGCTTCTTTCCAATTCCACACATATGTCTGGGTTAATATAGGACAATAGGTCAACTTGTGTCCAAATGGCAAATTTAGAAAATATTTGTTTTGTTACTGAATGTTATTTTTGCAAGTAAACCACTTTAGGCCAAAGTCCACTGAATCTCATAGAACTTCCAGGAACGTTCTCATTTATTCTCTGAAGAAAAAAGAAATACAATATTCTAGTGGATTATAGACATATTTCCAAATATATGCAGATATTTTAAAGCAGTTTTCCAATTTGAAGCAGCTTTAGCCTTCCAATATGTCCTTTGTTGAAATAGTCAGAAAACCAACAAATAGCAATGGCTTCGAGCTTGCTGTTTTTTTTTAACAATGTCAACAGATCCTAAACCACTGTAAGCAAATGTTACACATGATGTTTCACTGTCTGTTATTGCTGTTCTTACAAATTAGGAATATGTTTCAATCAGTAAAGTAAAGTAAGCTAGCTTATTAAGGGAGCTAGCTTATTAAGGGTGAGCTTGTGACAAAAGCTCACCTTGTTCCCACAAACAAATTCAGTAAAATATCTTTCATAGTGAATATTATTTGTGCAAGAAACCACTTTAGACCATGGTCTCATAAAGCCTGTTCAGCTGTACCACCAAACTGAAGTTTTATTTCATCTCTGAAATGAATGCATGCAATATTCTAGCTTATTGATGATAATACTTACTGCGTGCTGTCCATCTTCTCAATTTGAGTGTAGTGTGTACAGACCTAAAACTGCATCTCTTTTATTAGAGCTATATCGTAAAAGCATGCGCAGGTTTTACGTTTTCTTTAATCATGGAAGAAAAATGATGAAAGGTTTGGTGTAATTTGCAACCCACTACTGCAGAAGTGGACTGGGACATAAAATGTGGATCCTCCTGTACATGGGGTCAGTGTAGGTCTTTATTTATGGTGCAGTTGAATTTAGTTTATTTATTTATTTAATTTATTGTTCTTGCTCTTAAAAATACATGCAATAGGAATTGACAGGTGCCAATGCAAAGCTTTTGGATCTGTAATAAAATGTGTGTCGTAATTGATACTTGGTGTCAAGTAGGATATGACCTCATAAAAGTTTGGTTTACTAAGCTAGGTGACAATTAAATAATTTTACAAGCACTGTTCTAGAGCAGGTGTTTCTTGCTTGGCTCTCCTGCATGTTGATGAGAATCATTTAACTGTTGGTTCTTATTGACAAATCTCAAAAGATTTATCCAAGAATCCTGTTTCCTATTTCAGTTAAAATGAACTTTTAAACTAATACCATTTCATTTAACTAGCGAGATAACTCATTACTCGACAAGAAACACCTACAAAATATCAGCTAAATGCTGTGATTAAATTAATAAATTTATTTTGATGGGAAATGTATGGTGTCATTTTGGGGTGTGCTCGGGGAGTGAGGCGAGTCCCATTTGATGGTTTTTATTACAAAAACACAGACTCTACACTCCACACAAAAAGGCACGAGGGCCTAATAAACTGTACATAAAACAGAGGAGACATGAGGACCAGGTAGCATGAGGGGGCTTTGTGAGGGTTGTCCAGCCACTAACACAAGAATCATGGAACTTAAATACATCACAGACCAGGACAGAAACCAATCACTGAAACACAATCATTCAAACTAAACACAGGACAGCTGACAAACGTGATTCTACATAAAAACAGTTCATAATAAAAGTCTCTATTACAAAAACTAAACAGCGGCCTCTACCGGCCACTGGCCGAGACATGACATGTGGAAATTTTACATATTATTCTAACAAAATTACCAACAAAGTGTAATTACACTATTCATAGATGCCACTAAACCTGATCACTAGACATGACACTGACTCAACAATTTTATATCATCAATCCTACTTTGTGTCTTAGAAGCTTGAAAAAATCTTTATTTTTACAGAATTCTGCCAGCATTTTAATTTACATGCTGGCAGGATTCTGTAAAACCTATGAATCCTTTTAAATAATTGTAGTACAGTTTGTATATACATGCACATAAACACACACACACACACACACACACACACACACACACACACACACACACACACACACACACACACACACA
>JBBJLS010000016.1:13455603-13468302 GCA_037577275.1 Bryconaethiops microstoma | reverse complement strand
CTGCACTTTAAGCCCATATTGATTATATAATTGTATCCTGAATATGTTTTCGTAAACAGCTAAAATAACAAAACTTGGGTCACTGTCCAAATATTTTTGGGCCTAACTGTATATATATGTATAAATGTCCCCTTGCGATCAGAAGGTTGTATGTTCTAGCTATATCTAAAAAGCATCAGCATATATATTTATTTATTATTATGGTGAATGGGTGTTGCTTTTCATAAGGCATTACTGCACTCTCTTGTTGATGAATTATCCAATTATCCAGATCAGTTTTACAGCATAAGTTGACCACAAACAGTTTGCATAGAGAAGAATGAGTGATCAGGGAACTGAACAGGTATTCATTAAACTTAGGGGAATAAATAAATGGTTGCAAAAAAAACCTAGGAGAGAAGTTAATAAAACTGCCAAGCTTTACCTAAATATTCTAAATTGAGTTCATTAACATATTAACATGGTTATCTTTGGAAGGGTTTGGTTTGTTAAGTAATACTAAATTTAACTTCTTTTCTTATCTAACTGGTGTTAACTATCCACCAAGACAAGTAATACGCAGCTTAACTAGTTATTATCCCTCATCTGCAAAGTAGCAAAGTATGTGACAGTTTGCCAATGCTCAGTTAGAAGATACAAGATGGAGCTTGTTATGGTCGCTCTCTCTGCTTTAAATAATGAGACAAAACAAAAAATGCCTGAAATTTCTTTGTGAATCATGTTTTTTTTCTTTGGACTTTTTGCCTGAACTCATTTCCATCTGCACGGAGCACCTACAGTACCTACAGTAAAGCAAGAGATGTTCCACTGAGATCATAAAAAAAGATTGTTTATGTATTCACACCTCCTAGAACATTATTACTGATGGAGGCCACATGTAATTCACTGTGTTACGTGCATCAGGTTTATTGTGCCAGTCAGAGTCTTTAAGCTGCTTTCGGGTGCTCATCAGAAGCTTGTTCAAATATTCTTTATTATATTATATTATGTTTAAAGCACAAAGATTATATCAAAGCACAGACATATATTTTTCATATTCTCTACCAAGCTTAGCTGATGTTAACTAAAGAAAAATGGTTGTGTTATATGTCACATGTGTATCATCTACAACACTGAATTGTAGATGATACAACTTTGTCAGGTGGATCTTATGAATGAGAAAGATGCTATTTCCCCGTTTACGACACTACACAAATGCAGTATTAATACTTCTAATGGCAGGTGTAGGTGTTTCTCTGTAAATCCTTCAGTAAATACTAAACTGAGGTCATGAATGCATGTTAATGTGCTGAGCTGGTTGTAAAACAAAGATCATATTCATTGCTTATTAGTCTCTTACTTCAGTTATGAGGTCAGATATGAGAATCAGAATCAGAAAACTTTATTTATCCCGGAGGAAACTGCCACAACACACAGACACAGAGACACAAGACACAAGAATGATGTAAAATAAAATACAATAATAATACATAAAATAAAATAAGTCTATATAAAATCTAAATGAAAATCTGTAGAAAGAACACAACCACAATATGTATATACGTAGTAATATTGCACATGTACACTATTGCACATAAGATGCAATGTAATTGCAGGTAATTAAGTGGTTTAGCGCCATATAGAGGACAGCATACGCACATAGTAAAGTTTTAGCACCTGGTAAGAAGATTGCACAGTATTGCACATAGACTGTTGCACATCACAGCAAAAACAATGCACATAGTCTTCCACACAATGATAGTTTTTAAACCCGTAATAAATATACAGAAGGGAGCTGCAGGCTATTGCACAGTTTATTGTGTGGGTGTGTGACTGAGGGAGGAGCTGTAGAGTCTTGTGGCAATGGGAAGGAAGGATTTTCTGTGGTGTTTAGTGGAGCACCTTAAGCTGGTCAGTCTGTGGCTAAAAGTACTTCTCAGATCATTCACCACACTGTGGAGTGGGTGATCTACATATGCATACTGTCAGAAAACCAAGCCCATCTGTGTCTTTGTCCTACTCAGACATGATGTACCAGGATGTGTAACAGAACTGGACTGTTATGTTTGACCCAGGGGCTGTCAGTCAAGAGGTGCTCAAGCAACGTGTCAGGGATCAAACCCACATAGCGAAATGAAAAACAGATTTTTTCATTTCTGGATTAAATGCTATTTTTAGGAAATTTTGTAAGATATCTGATTGTCAAAATGGTTATTTCTGGAAGAAACTAAAAGCAAGCATGCTGAGTCTACATACTTAGCATGTAACTTAAGATGTCCAATACATTGGCACCTTGAGTGAAAAAAAGCCCATAGTCTGTTCTTAAGAAAACTTACAGGACTTCTAGAGCAAAGGAATATCTCAAAATGAGAGATATTTTAATTGAATAGGACGGAACTGATGCAGAGTTCGCCTGATCCTCCTGTTAGTAATCAGTTATTTGTTTTAAAGTTAGAATCATTCAAGTCTTGCAACAAAAAATAATTTCTAGTCACAACTGCAACTACAATAGTCATGTTGTTCCTGCAATTCCTGATGAGCAATTATAGCTGATTGCTGAGCTGGTGGCCTGGTGGTTAGGGATCTGCTCCTATAATCAGAAGATTGTGGGTTTGAATCCCGGGACTGCCAGTGACACCACTGAGGTACCTTTGAGAAAGGTACCTTTGCCACACACTGCTCCACAGACGCGGTGTCGCTGCTTCACTTGGTGAATGGGTTAAATGCAGAGAAAGAATTTCACATTGTTCACACTATGTGCTGGGCTGTGGTGTGTTCACGCATGACTATTAGAGGCCACTTTACTTTATATTAAATACTCAAGACTTAAAAAATGACTGCCAGTACCAAATATCACCACCAGGTGTCCCTACATTCCCATTCAGCCTGTATTCATGCATGGACAGCAGTGACATCCCAGTACACCTGGAACTTGACTATGAAAAAAATTAAGACACTATGTTGTATTTACTAAGCCGCAAGAAGTAAGTAAATGATAAATAATGTTCTGTAATTACATATTTACTTTTTTTTTTATCACAGCATTTTCAATATCACCACTTTGCAAAAATTACATTTTGAATACTATTGCTATTATAAAATAATTCTCTTTTGGGGATCTCTGATCTCTGATCTCTGTCATATGCTCTCTTTATTCTTTCTAAAAATTCTACTTGATTAAAAAAAAAAAAAAACTGACCCCAGTGTCCTCCAACACAGAGCTAGAACAAAAGAAGAGCCTCTCAATCATAGTGATCATCGTTCTTTATTTAACAGTCGATGGTAAATTCATGCAGATAACAGAAAATGATAAAAGGGACTATGTTGACAGTAATGATGTAACTTTGTAAGGACAGAACACCAAGCCCAGGGTCAATTTGCTCCTATTTGCAATCCACCGGTTTCTACTTGATAACTGTAATTAAGTAATTTCTTCTCTCTCCTTTCATTTTAAAGAAGCCGCAATCGATCTTTCATCTTTCAAATACCTGAGAGTTTTAAGGGAGCTCACTGATGTCAGATATAACCCACAAAAAAATGATGGATGTATGATTGTTGCTTGCTATACCAAAAGCCCTGTATTCATTTAAGGTAATACTTCAGCATGAACAGCATTAATACCTTCATTAATATTTAGTTGTTTGTTCTAATCTATTTGATCAACTAACAGTTTGTTTTTAGGAGTATAGAGCTGTTGTTCTACTGTTAGAACAACAGCTCTATACTCCTAAAAACAAACATTGCTTTGTACTAGAGCTAATGCAACGCAACAGCAAAGCGGAATGTGTTTTGAATGTTTTGCCTCTAGAGCAGGGTTGATTTATTCCTCAGGGTGGTCGGACGACGTACCCCCAAAGGGGAGAAGAGGGTGATTGTTAGTGCTCTAGGCATTTTATTCTACTTTCCAATATCACGGTCCAACCAGCGTCAATCATGTTTTGAGGAGTGCTGCTGGAGTCTGGTAGAAAGTCACCCTGATGGCTTGAATAGACTCTCTTAGTAAGGCATTTTTTTAACTATAGGCACTGCATGCGTGGAATTATACTAAAAAACGTTTGTTACACATAACCTATTGTGGTTTAAGGACAAATATTGTATTGTGTTGCCATCTAGTGGTTTTTGGGGGTATTGCTCCATGAGTTGACCAGAAAAAACAAATTGTTCAATGCAATGTGTCAGTGTCAAGTGAGCTTGCTGACTAATTTGCACAATGCAACATGACAATGTCTAACTGGCAAGCTGTAAATTTACCAATAAAACAGGTCATCTTAGCTCTCTTCACAACATTTACACCAACCCAAACCTCCTCCAGAGGTTTAGCAGGAGCCACCTCAGTAGTGATTTGTCATTTGTCACAAAAAGCGTAGTTTGAGTATAGTGTCCCTGTGCCCTGAACATTAACATTTGTGTGACAATCAATATCTGCGCTTAGGACCACTTTGTGAGCGTCAGTAATAAAATCTGTTTCTGATCTAAAACACAGGTCATTCAGCTCTGCTCAAGTAACAAAACAGTACACTTATAGAGCCGCTTGTTGAAAACCACCAGCCTATGCTACTGCCATTTCCACTTCCATAAGTTACTAGATAAGGGGTGCTGTGGAAAAGACAGTAGGAGCTGGAGTGAAATGTGTGATGTCAAATATTTGAGGTTGCAGCCCTGGAAGCAACACTGTCATTTAGCATTATTTATGTATCATACAGGTTATGATGCAGATTACAGGCCACCATGAATGCCCATGTCTGGAATTTGAGGACCACTATTAGTCATAGGGGTATTGAGTGATTTGGGCCTGTTATAAGTGGCTGCATACGCAAAACGTGTTATATAGTTGCGCTGTTTGTTATGAAGAGTGAATGTCTAAATGTGTGTTCTTTAAGAATGAGCTCAAACCAATGAGTTTCCTGAGTGCAGTAGAGAATTACATCACTCAGCAGAACTTTTTAAGACTCTGAGACAGAAGAAGGATGAGGAAAGGGAAATCACAGAGACGGAGAAAAAAAAGAAATAGAATGAGTGAGAGAGAGAGTGGCAAAGAGGAAAAAGAAAGAAAAAGACACAAAGGGAGATCATTGAAAAGAAACAGAAAGAAAAAAGAGATAGAAAAGTAAAACATGAGAGAAAAAGAGAAAGGGGGATAAAAAGAGACAAAAAGAGAAAGAGAGAAAGTAAGAGGAATAAAGAGAGATGAAAACAAGTAAGGAAGGGGGAGAGATAGAGAAATAAAAGCGTGGGACAGAAGACAGAGAGAAATAAAAAAGAGAGAGACAGGGAAGAGAAAAGAATGAGAGACAAAGTGAGTGAGAGAAAGAGCGAGAGAAAGAGAGAAGAAAAAAATACACTGAGATGGAGAAGAGAGAGAGAGAGAGAGAGAGAGAGAGACAGAGAGAGAGAAGGAGGGCGCCATGGAGGGAAATATGTAACATATATTTATAGATATTTTTGTGCACTCTCACTTTTATAAGAAATGGCCTACAGACAATATGAGGTGCTGGTAGATATGATTCCACAAAGGACCCGAATAAACATGAGATCTCAGCAGTACATTTACACAATGAAATATTAATGAACCGTTTTTCTGTCTCTACAAGTTCTCCAGCGAAAAGACAAGTGGACTATATGTGGAAGTACAGTTTCCATGTAGCTCTGACTCACCCACACAGGAATGAGTAAGAAGAAAACAAACACAGAGAGTTGCCTTAATGCTTTTAATCCAAGAGCAGAACACTCCAGCATCGTATCAGAGGGAAGCAGAGTGCATTTTGAAAAGGCCGGGCTGGGAAGTGATGTTCGTCTAGGCTCTGAAGCTTTATAAGCAACAGTCTGTAATGTAAGAGGCTGTAACACACGAAAGGCCTGCCAGCGTAAACCATGCTGTCTAGAGCTGACCAAAGAGATCAAATTAGTCTTCGTTTCAGACTAAAGGTTACATAAGCATAATGGATGATGCGAGGATAGGGATACTACAATGTCAAAGCAAGACCATTAAGATCTATTCATTCTCTCTCTCTCTCTCTCTCACTCTCTCTCTCTCTCTCTCTCTCTATGAAAGATTTGGAGGCTAATGCCAGTGCCACAGAGGCTGTTTTGAGTTGTAAGAAAGCTTTTTTCTATGATCTGTAATGCCGAAGAGATGAAACACAATGAAACCTTATTACCTCCTTATAATAATAGCTGCCTTTTAATATTCCTGATGAATAATTGGATAGATATCAGGAGGTACAATGATAATGAAGTTAATTGGGGCTTGCAGTGATCAGTTCGTCCAAGAACCAAGAGCTGGCCAATGCTTTGAATAACATTTTTAGGTATTTATCCTGCTATTACTTTTATCACCACCACCACCACCGCTTCTACTATTACAGAGTATAAAATGAAAGCTGGTTCTTGGAAAAATCTTTAATTGGTTTAGAGCCTTATTGAAAAGGTTCTGAACATCTTATTTATAATAATGATTCTTTAAAGAACCATCCAGTGACAGGGCGTCCGGAGAACCAAAAGTGGTGCTTTTTTGAAAGTATCACTCATCTGATTAGGCAGCACGTAAAAATTCTTGGCTCAGTTATACCAACAACAAGAAAATATGTATGTATTCATGACACTTTTATCTGCATTATTTAAATTGTTCTCTATGTTGATGTTTTCTTATTTTGATCTTAAACCTTTTACTCTATCTTGGTTTTATTGTGTACTTTTTATGCTTGTTTTTATCTCTGTATGATCTCTGCATATAATAATGTGATAAATAAATAAACCTGCCTTACCTTAACCTACTATAAGTGAGGAAATGTAATTTTCCCTATTAAAGAACCATCCAGTGAAAGATTCTTAATGACACGGGTTTCTGCCAGTTGAATACATGCCAGTATTTCCCACAGGAACAGCAGAAATACACCACAAATGTCGGTGTCAGTCTGGAATCAGATTAAGCATCCATACACAGATGGCAAACACCTCACTGACATCCATCAGTGTCCATCCATCATAGTCTGGGTCGCATCATTAGTTTGCTTCATTAGATACAAAAAACAAATTTCCTTTTTGAGATGAGCTCTCTCCAGAAACGGGACATGCATGGTCCTGGGGTGAAGCTGCAAAGATGTACTCTCATTCTTCACAGAATGGCACTCCTTAGAATGACACGCAGTGCTACACGGTTGACATCATCTGATATATTGTTTGAATGATACAATTTTACAGTTCTTGAATGCAGACATTTAAATGTAGAATATGTTCACGAATGGAATAAATAGCTGTCAGAGCTGCTTAAGAAGCTGTGATAGAAACTAATGGGTGAAGCATCTTAATACATTACCCAGGAATTATGGGTGTAAAACTGTAGCAAGGTAAGAGGGCTTTGTTTTGCTGGCTAGTTTTTGCTGAGGGAGCAGTGTGAGTGCTTCATCCTTACATTTTTGGCACTCTGTTCTCAATGTTTATAGATTTTGCTTGCAGGGCTGGATCATCTTATGTACTAGGCATATCCATGTTTTTTGGTAATATGTGAGGAGCACCATCTCACATATTACCAAAAACAGTCTTGCATGTTTAAGATGTGCTTATAAGTATGTCTTTTTAAATCAGTCAAGCTAGCAAATGCAACTTAACAGAATATGAAGAAAGACTGAAGGTTGAAGTATTTAACTGCTGCTGTGGTGTAGGTTTGAAAAGCAATGGAACTTTGGAAGAATTGTGCAATACCACATCCAGAGTGCATGTGAAAGATTCAGAGAAAAGTTTTTTTTCTATTCATCTGATTGTCTGAAGCTTTAGCAATTTTCGGAAAACTTTTTCAAGTAAAGAATGAAACACAAAATCAGAGTTTGGCCAAAAGAATATCTGACATATCTGATAAAAAAAAAAGAAAAGTAAGAAATATGAAGGTACATTACTAGCATCTCACACCAGCATCCGTTTGTAGGTTGAGAAGACAAAGCATGTAATTAAAAATTAAATAAATACAATTGGTAAAGCAGTCTCAGACCAAAAGTTCTCACACCCTGCTCCTCATCTGCTTGGCAGGTGGATTGGGGGTTAAATGATGAGTCTAACATGATAGAGGTCAGTGAACAGCAGCAGATTGCTTGTGACAGTGGACAGTTTTCTTATCTGGACAGCAGTCTTTCACTATATTTCTCTAATTCAAAAATCGCTGTCCAAAGTGCCTTCCAAATCACTGTCCAAATCGACCTGTCATGGAGCATTAAGTCTGCACACTAGCCAGCCCCCATAATGATAGGTCTCTCTGTCTCACCCTGTCTCCCCCTTCTTCCATTTGTCTCTCTCTCTCTTTCTTCCCACTAGTTTCTTTCTGGAGTGCTAATGATGAAACACATCAAACACACAGAGCTCCAAATCTCAGAAAGACCCACTGTGCTGTAAAAACCTCCAATAACATCTTCAGCTCTGTCCCCCTCATGAATACTTCAACATAAGACTCATAATTGCTCAACTTTTTGACACTTTATCTGGAGGTTGTCTGCATAGCATGTTAATTACATTTTACATAAACCTTACATAACACTCAGTCAACATTCATTAAGTATTTTATGTGACAATAATAAGGACCAATACATCAAAGAAATTCTTTTCAAAATAAAAGTCTACATTCATGATTTTATTTCTGAGGACAATCCCTATTTGAATAGTCAAGAAATGATGTAGCTTTACCTCCTTTCTTCAATAAGCTGTGGAGGCAGTGAGTGCTGTGTTCATCCAATGAAAACACATTTTATGCATGCAAAGTAATCTACATTATTAAAGCTAATAAACATTAAAATTCATTTTTTTCCAACATTGGTTTTGTCACGTCTTCCCCTTACTACCCAAGGAGGGCAGGCGCAAACGCAGACTTCCATATTGTATTCTCTTAATTAAACAAAGAAAACCTAAAGGCACGAGGGCCAAAAACCAAAACTCAATACTTCAATACCAAAGGAGTCAGGAGAAACATGAGGGTATTCTGAAGGTGGACCAACAACTAAGGTCAACCTAAACCTAAACTTAAATACAAAACACAATCACTCCTGAGCACACCAGCAGCTGGAACAAATAATTACTTTACTAAAACCTGGTGTGCTCAGGAATCCAAAAACAAAACCCTTGGCAGCCTCTAGTGGCCATCCACAGTCACTGTCCCCAGGCCTCACATGTATTGAGAACTCCAATAAATACAAAAAAATACTGTAATGCAGTTAGTTGTCATTTGAAAGAAGAATGTAATGTTATTAGAAAGCAATATTTTGTGCAAAAGTGTTAACTTCATAAGTAGTCTTTGTACAGATTTCCATTGCTAGAATGATGCTGAGTATCAACGATGCTTAGACACACATCTGAAGAAACAAACAGACATTTGAGTGTCATGTTTTGTACTTTGTTACCATTTTATGAGTCAGTAATGATTTGAATTTGATATCTGAACATCTGCAGGGTGAGTAAGAGCAGGCGGCGCTACAGTGTGTATGTGTGTAAGTATGATGATCTGTGTAGATCTATTTGGTAACAAAAGAAAAAGTGAGCAGGAAAATGTGTCTGATATGAACAGAACAAATACTGTGGGAAATTTGTTTTGTATCATTTCAGTTCTATATTTTGAGCAAGCACTTTCAAAGTGCAAGATTCATATCCCATCATGTTGCATAGGCAATGTGTGAAGACAACCTTACACAATACAAGGATTTGTGTACATTGTAAGCATGTTAAGGAAATGGATTTTATTAAGAATATAAAACAGATCACTCGTTTTAATGTAGAAGTCTAATAGAGTCACTTTTTTAATGAAAGTTTTTTGTCATCAGTGTATGAATGGTAACTGGCAACTCTTCATTAAATTTAAGAAGTCTAAATGCAAAAATGCATGCAAAGGTGGTCCAAAGGATGATTATGTTCATTGTACAACAGCGTGGTTGCTATGGTTTCAGTGCCGTAGTAGTCATGAATGAATATAGTAGATGATAATCCATGAAGACAGTTTATAAAACTGTGTAACCAAGACAACTGTTAGCAGTGTAATTTGCCAGAATTACTTTGATGCATGTCAGCTATGCCCAGTAGTCACACAGAAGATGTTGCTTGTCAAACAGTAAGTGCATTTTCTTGCTGTGTGTGTTGTGCTCTTGAGTGTCCTGCACAGTCCTTACTCAATCCATTAGTTGGTCTATCGGCTTTTCTGACGCAGTCTGAGTTTAGTGTGATTTAGTTATGGACTGACTGTCACATGTATAAAATTATAAATATAAATCCCAGTGTAAAGATGGCATATCAGCCATAATCTTGGACCACCATTATTGAACATTCCAAAACACACAGGTGTGCCGGCACACTTTAATGGAATACACCTGTTTTACACTTTGTTGGCAATGGAAGGGTGGACCTTTCTGAGGGAGGAAATACAGAACAAGCATATCTTTTTGCAGGTGAATGGTCTTTTTTGCTTAGGAGTGTTCCTAAATAAGTGAAATGACCCAAATGTATCTAAGCGGGAGCCATGATAAAAGCTGATTCAACTCTCTAAATGGTAAGGAAAGGTATTTCAATGCTTCCTTTCTTATCTCCTTTAGAGTGAGGTACACTGGACCATCCAGTGCAAAAAGAAAGGAGAAAACGCCATCCCACAATTCCTTGCAGCAGTGAAATTTAAATTGACGCACCATTTGACCAGTTTTCCTGGTTTATATAGCCTAAATGAAACACTAATATCAGTCCCAGCATAATTATGGCACCTGGTGCGAAGGCAGTCAGATTATCTGAGCACAACTGTCTATGAATGTGAACACAGGAAACTGTGAAAACAGGAAAACAAGCAGCAAACACACAGAGCAATTGGCTCAAGCAGTAAGGGGTAACAATACAGGGAACAGACAGGCAAAGGTCGACAAGGCAGCAGGGGTTTGCTGACAGGCAAGGCCACCTGATCTCACAGGATCTCAATCACACACACATGCTGAGGGGAGGCCTGCAGCAAGAAACCACACAAGGTTCCAAGTGAGGTCCATCCAGAACCGCAGAGGGGGCAGGCTACACACTCCTGAAAAGAGAGGCCTGTACAAAGTGGACAGCAGACAGAGGTTGCCACAATAACCAGTGTAGGCAAGCCACATGGTCCTGAACAGCAAGGATGGCGTGAACCAACACACAAGACCCCAGTGAGTAGCAGACCTCCACTGTATTAGGGACCTTCACAAAAGAGGGGAGCATGAACCAGGTGTAACATAGTTAGGCAAACACGTTCACAACACATCCTAGGAAGGGACGTGCGAGTAATAGTGAAGGTGAACCATCCCAGGATAGGTGACTTAAATAGGGAAAGACAAATGAGGAGCAGGTGCGTCTAATAGAGGTCAGGGAACAAACCAAACTGGGGCTTCAGAAAGGGGGAACTCAGGATAGGTATGAAACAGGCTGTCAAAATGGAAGTCCCATGGCTAACGAGCAAAACAAATGCAGAGTGTTACATGTTCTAAACTACTACAACACTGCTTCTAAGAATTAAACACTTTTAGGCCACGATCAAGAGTTCATTACAAATATCCCATCAGTTTTATTTTAACACTGAACAATTTGTAACAGCATAATTTATCTCTCTTTATTTAAGCCACCTCTACTATGAGGCTGGTGTCAGTCCATCTTTGTGACTACTCTTATGAGTACCCTATTCCTTCCCTCTCATTCCTTCCCCTTTTTGTTGAGATTGTGCTTGACTGTTTATGCTTCCTTTCTAGTTTCTGTTATGCCTCGCTCATGCTTCCCATGTGTCTAGGTCCCTTGTGCTATGGAAATATGCTGAACTCTTTGGTGCATAGTGTATTTGGCTCATGCTATCCTCACTGCTCAGGATCATGAGGCCTGACTCTTGTGGGTATCTCCTTCATCTGCTGCCTTGGACCACGGGTGTGTTTTCTTCAGTAAAACCAGACCCCCAAACTCCTGGATACGCATCCCATTTTCCACATCCATAACCCCTGCGACACTTATACATATTCTACACACATATGCTTCTGACTTTGAGATGCACAGGCACACATGGTACAATTTGGCATTTCATTGGAATCTGGGTGGAAACAGGAGCTGCTGGCAGAGACCCACACAGATACAGGAACTACATGCAAACTTCACACTGTAAGGACCCTGGCTGTCCCTACCAGGAATCAAACAAAGGACATTTTCGCTTTGAGTCCACAGGGCTGCTCTTGTTCATTATCATTCATTTTCACACGCCATTGATTTTCATTTTATTTTTAAACAACAGTTATTCCTCAGAAAGATCAAAGGCATGTCAATAAATATAGCAATTGAAGTAGGGGCTGTTGTAATGGAGCCCAGTGTCCTGGGGAAGCAAATGCAATTACAGTCTATTAGATGTAAAAATACAGTATAGAAGTATGTAATAAAATACACAGTGGCAAAATCTGTTACTATTGTGTAGGGGAAAAACGTAACATTTTGGCCTTTACATAACATTTTACTTTAAGTAAGGTGTTTCGAAGGCTGAAAACTGTATGGCTAAAGAAGGACTTTTGTCAGTTATAGTCAGTTAAAATTTCATGACCTCATACAGCACTGTGCAAAGGTCTTAGGCACCTGGGAAAATTATACTTAAAACCTGTTTACTACTGGACAGTAGTGTTAAGCTAGTGTTAAAACATTAATATTACAATAAATACAATCAACATTATTACAGTAAAGAGTGGTTTTATGTGTGGCAAAGTGTTCTCCTAACCA
>JBBJLS010000016.1:13429280-13445463 GCA_037577275.1 Bryconaethiops microstoma | reverse complement strand
ACACACACACACACACACACACACACACACACACACACACACACACACACACACACACACACACACACACAGACAACCCCACGCTCAAACCCACATGACCACACACATGCAGTGAGTGAGAGTGTGGATGCAGAATCAGAGGCAGAAACAGGCAGTGAGAGAGTTGGACTAAGGCTCAGAACATGACGGCATCACTGCAGGAGGACCAGATAGAGAACGGAGCAACAAGACCTCAGGACCACTAGCTGATTTCTGCTTTACCCATTATTTAATCATTTTATCATCTCTCTCTCTTTCTCTTTCTCTCTCTCTCTCTCTCTCTCTCTCTCTTTCTCTTATACACCACACACATACTGTGTCCAACTCTTTTCCTCATCAGTTTTACTCTCCATTCTTCACAAATTCTTTTCAGCTTCTCAAGCCAGTTTCTCTGTGCACTTTCTATTTGTTCATCTCTCACTTCTTCTCCATTTGCACATTCACAAGTTCATTCTCTGTTCAAACTCTTCATTTTCTCCCTGCCTAATCCTTTCATCACTCTTTCTTTCCCTTTTCTTGCCCATGCTCTTTCACTTGCTCTTATTTTGTTTTTCTCTGTATCTGTCTTTGCAGTGTTTAAACACTTCTCATTCCTTCATTCTTCTTTAATTCTGTCATTCTCTTTTCATTTCTCTCTTTTGTGCTCCTGACTCACCATCTGGGGTTTTAATCGACATTTGTTTTGTCCATGTTCAGAATCTCTCTTTACTTATCTTCTCTTGCCTCCTCCTAGCTATCATTTCTCTTTTTCTTTTTTTCCTTTGACTCCCGATTTTTTTCAATTTTCACTCTCACTTAGCATTTCCTGATGAACGGCTCTCACCGACATATGCTCCTTCTGCAGGAAAGCTCTCAGATGAACTTCACAGATGCAGAAAATGGTAATGGAACTGCACTACTTCAGCTGTCCAACAGCAGCACCGCCCCTCCACCAGTCGGAACACTGTGCAAGCAGGTTCAGATCCAGGCAGAGGTTTTCCTTGCCCTGGGTATCGTCAGCCTGCTGGAGAACATCCTTGTCATTTCAGCAGTTGCGAAGAACAAGAATCTCCATTCACCCATGTACTTTTTCCTTTGCAGCTTAGCTGCTGCGGACATGCTAGTGAGTGTCTCCAATTCTTTAGAGACGATTGTGATTGCAGTTTTGAGGAGCAACCTCCTGGAACTGAGCGACTATTTTGTGAGGCTGATGGACAACATCTTCGACTCCATGATCTGCATCTCTCTGGTGGCATCCATCTGCAACCTCCTGGCCATCGCTGTTGACCGCTACGTTACCATCTTCTATGCTTTGCGCTACCACAGTATTGTGACTGTACGGAGAGCCTTAAATGCCATTGCTGCTATCTGGCTGGTGTGCATCATCTTAGGAATCGTCTTTATTGTTTATTCTGAAAGCAAGACTGTCATTATTTGTTTGATCACAATGTTCTTTGCCATGCTGGCCCTGATGGCCACTCTTTACGTGCACATGTTTCTCCTGGCCAGGCTCCACGTCCAGCGCATCGCTGCCTTGCCCCCAGCTGCCATCAGTGTTGGCAACCCAGTGCCACGGCAGTACACCTGCATGAAAGGTGCAGTGACCATCACCATCCTGCTGGGCGTATTTGTGTGCTGCTGGGCACCATTCTTCTTGCACCTCATTCTGTTAGTGGCCTGCCCCCAGCACCCATTCTGCCTTTGCTACATGTCCCACTTCACCACCTACCTGGTTCTTATCATGTGCAACTCTGTAATCGACCCCATGATTTATGCCTTTCGCAGCCTGGAGATGAGGAAGACCTTCAAGGAGATACTCTGCTGCTTCGGCACAGGCTGCCAAGCACCACTCTGTGAGAGTGAGCGAGAGACAGAGATTGAGAGGCAGAGAGAGAGACAACAGGAGAGAGAGAAGGAAAGCGACACAGAGTGAGAGATGGAGGGCATCAGAAATAGAGAGAGAGAGAGAGAGAGAGAGAGAGAGGCAGAGACTTGAAGGACTGGTGGAACTGAAGGTGATACTATTCAAACAGATGATGTATGAACAGTTTGGGGCCATCAGAAAGGATTCATAGAGGGCTAATGGAGTTCAAACATCAGTGAGTCTGATCATTTGCTTAGAGAGAGGGTCCTCACACTCATATGACATGTTTATGATGATGAATGTTGTAACTCTGCTACTGTCCTTTTAACTCTTCTCTTATTTAATTAGAAATTTTATACAGCTGTCTTTAAGCTTTTGTGCTATTTTTCTATTTTATGCCAGTCAAACTGCTGATGGTGTAAGAGAACTGACCAGCTGCGATAAATACTTAGAGGACTTGACAGTTTGTATTTCTACTTACTTGTATTTCTATCTTATGCAAAAGTGTTGGCACCCATGCTCAGATTACATTTGTTGATTTTTCTTGATTGTTGAGCATAATAGAGGAACAGTTCTTCTTAAGGGACCAATATGTCAAAGTTGTACTTTACTCAAGTTTGGACACCTGATACATAATATCTCCTTAACCTTCAGTTTGATCCCTTGGGGTGGTGTCTTGGTTCAGAACAATTTTTTCAATACAGCAAAATTGAAGTGTGCCTGATCATGTTCATGTGTTAATGTTTCTGTTTTAGTTCATTAGATTCAATATCTGAGATGTTACAATGGAGTTTTGCATGATCCATGCAAACAGTTTTTTTTTTTTATCACTGCATGCACACTAAGCTAATACGCTAGATGATATGGAACACTGCAGTGGGCTCACCCCACCCTGTGCAGAACTGTGACCCTCTGTGTCTTATATCTACAACCATTCCTTGGCAACCAGAGTTTTTGTAAATAATTAATGTATTTATTTTGTAAATATTTTGCTTCAAGTTTCAATATATTGTTATTTGAAGGAAAAGCTTAGGAAAAATAAGAAGTGCTATTTTCCTTGTCCGATTGGTTTTCCTTGTTTCTGTGGGAAACAGTTGTAAGTATATGTTTGTAATTATGCGTGTGTCTGTGTGTGTGTGTGCACGCGAGTGTGTGTGTGTGTGTGTGTGTGTGTGTGTGTGTGTGTGTATTTGCATGTTTAGATGTTTGTTTGTACACCATATGTGTGCATCTCATTACCAGTCACTTGATTTATTTATTTAATTAATTAATTATTTCAATTTATTTGTCTGATGTGATAATTTGTAATTTTGATGTTTAGTAGAATGTTTATGATGAAATATAATACAGAAATAAAGATTGCTGACTTGCATTGTGGTCCTAAGCTATTTTATGCCAAAACTACTACTAATAAAAAATAATAATATGTGGTAATTATAAAGCGCTATTCAAAACACGACGACTCTTGATCTGTTGCAGGCTGACTGGTCTGTTGTTTAGTGCTCTGAATTTTAAAAGAACATTCATTGTTATAAACATCTAAAGAACATTCACTGTTACAAAGATACTTGTTTTAACATAAATTAAAAGTCAACATCTTTCACATAAAACAACAGTTTTACATAAATGTTTCATTTAACACAATGATCTATTCTTGTTAAATTTTTATGTTGTTTTTAATACTCAAGCAACTATTCAGTATGTCAGATACCTTTACCATCTTACACCTTTACTTTCATCATGATAGCTATAATATTTATGATTTTGCAAACTGAAAATGCCTCAATGTTCACACAACTTCCCAACTACACCTTCTTTCACTACATGGTTAAGCTTTAACGGTACTATTTTGCTGATTTAAAATGGCAGGAGGCATCTTTAAGCTAATGCATCTTTGAACCTCATAGTTACATTTAGTTATCAATTTAAATGTCTCAGTAATACTTATTTCCAGGGCAAAATGCTATGGCTGGGGAAACTGCTTTCCCTAAAGGCCTAACTATCACTTCACAAGAAAAAAATCCTCTCAAAACCAAATGTACTACTTTCTCCACATTATTTTCTTGTATATAATGTAATTAACTTGATTAGGCGGCCTCAAAAAAGAAATCAGAATTAGAATATTGTATTGATCCCAGAGGAAATTGCTTATGTAATGACTGCAAAGACACACAGAGACAGTGACAATATAATATAAAGTAAATAAAATCTAAATAAAAAATCTGTAGAAAGACAAAAGCTCAATATGAATAACCTATGTTGCATACAGAATTGCTTGGTATAAATACTATTAATAAGTAACACAGCTGAGTGAAAAACTATCGACACAAATGATAGTTTGGATTATTAGAAAATCACTAGTAATATTAAACAATGAAAAAGTAATATTGACCTAAGTAATAATATTGCACATAGTAGATTGTTGCACATCATAGCAAAAATAAAGCACATATTCCTTCTCATAATGATAGTATTTAACCCAGCAAGAAAATATACAACAAGAAGCAACAAAGATTATTGTGTGGATGTGTGACAGGGTGAGGAGTTGTATGAGGGTGGTGGCCTAGTGGTAGGATACTTGCCTGTGGTCCAAGAGATCATGGGTTTGAATCCTACCCGAGTTGCTCCAGGGAGACTGCCCCCTGTAGTTAGAATGGAAGTCGCTTTGTAAATGTATGACAGGGGGAGGAGTCTGATGGTGGTGGGAAGGAAGGTGGTGGGAAGGAAGTCTCATGTCTGTCACTTTCATGCTACCACCCCAGCACCCCACAGCATAGAAAATGGCACTGGTCACCACAGACCAGTGATGACATCAAGATTAGGTTTGAAAATCAATATTAGGTTCATTCTCGTCATTTTAATAAGTTACTCTATTGTTTTACAATGATACAAATTTGGTTGAATGTTTGAAAATAAATAAATAAATATATAATCACATGGACTCTCGATGAGTGTGTAATTGAGTAAAAATATTCACTTCTGTAATGATGCTTTCACAGATCAGGGTTTTTGGAACAGACCCGAGAACGGGTTGAGGAAAAAGCTTTGTCTTGAGTGAGGCACGAACTCGCACAGCTGGGAAGTGGAATAAGAGTGATATCATTGAGCCTCCAAGACAGTTTTTGGGCAGTGACTCACAGGAATGCCTCTTATAGGGATTAGCCTGAAAAGAGGTGGGAAGAAAAGGGAAACCAGAAAGGAAAAGACTAACATAATAGATAGGTTCCTCAGAGTAAAAGGCACAGTTTATGACAGTGCCAGGATAAAATGGACAAAAGAGAACAGCCCTGATTGAACAGGGAAAAGGGAAACAGCCCAGATTGAATAGACATAGGGGAATGATCCATGTTGAATGGGCAACAAGGGAATGGATGGCTAAATGCCTAGACTTGGTGAGGACTTGGAAGGTGGGTAGTCTCAGAGTGCTGAAGCACCCAAAGCTTCCACATAAAGGCTAGGGTGGGTGGCAGAACACCCAAACTCCTGAAGGAGCAGATGAGTTTGGAGATGGCAACTTGCCCCTCAACTAATCCCACCTACCCTTGCTAACCCTAAGGCTTTCACCTAGCAAGGTCTAAGGGTGTGGGTGCAGATATACAGCGATCTTAAGGTGCAGCGATGCCATCTATGCTTCCCCTTCTCCCCACCACCCAGGTCCCATTTAATCGTAGCACACACTAAAGACTTTGCAACCAGCATGCCTACAGGCCCTGGTTATAAAGAGCAGAATGCAGTTGCCGTTGATCAGGATGATTACAAGGGGGAAGGTTCCCCAAGCCTCCCCCATGTGCTGTTGATCAGTAAGATCACAAGAGGGGAGTAACCCTAGACCCAGGCACCACTGATCGGAATGATCACGGGGGTTAAGGAAGCCCAGGCCTTCCCCAGACTAGAGGATCCACCCCTGAAGTGTCAGGTTTGCTACATAGACTTCTAAAGGACACAATATTTGTTAACATCTGTAAATGTTCTTGAGCCAAAAGTGTCTTGTAACCATGTATACTGTACATGACATATGCATTTGTTAATGGAATTTAATAACAAACAACAAAATAACTGATAAATATCATTAAATATAAAAAATGCATGCACCAACAGTTCCATCCCTACAGTCATCACAGTACTTTTACCTATAAACTATATGCTGAGTACTAAGCTGTATGTCAAGTTACACTGAAAATACAAAAAATAGTCCTAAAGTGACACGGACTTCTTGGTTGTCAGTCTGTAGATAGCAAATTGTATCTGATCTATCTTTGGGTGTTCTTGATGATAAACAGCCTTTTAACTGGAAAAATGCAATGTGTTACCGGTTTGTGATGACGCAGGCTGTCTTTTCAGATCGCTCTGGCCTAATGAATCATGTGGGTGACCCATTATGTTCTGATTCTACTCCCGTGTTTTTTTCTGCTTTAAAAATTAGAAAAAGAAAGACACTGAAGTTGTTTGCCTCAGTAAGGTTAAGGGAGGTCGGATGTGTGAAGTGTCTCAGAAAAAGTGTGATTATGTTGCCAGATGTTCTTAGTATTATTGAATTAGTATGTCAGTGTTGCCATAATTACAAACTGACAGCAATTATGCAACTGTGATGTAACATTCAGCACATATTTTAGATTAAAGGGTTCTTTAATAATTGTCTTTGAGATTCATAAAAGAACTGGCACCATTCCCCTTCACCCTTTAAAAATGTCTGTTTTAAATCTAGTTTTCACTTACACTTTTTTATTTAGATGTTTTACAAAAATGATCATTTATTTCATATGAGATCTCCTTTTTTTTGTATAGTAAGTCCATTACCATGGCTACTCTATTTTACATAATGGAAAATAAACAGCGTGCACTAATATTATCTCACATAACATTTCTTTTTTTTTTTGCATTTTATGCCCATTTAGATGAGGTTCTAATGCATTCTGAGCAGCAATATTTTAGGTCACTTCAACACTGTGCTGCTGGTTAGAATAAATTAAGGCTGGACGTGCTCCTTTTCTTTGAAGTGATAATTATTGGCAGTGAGCACAGGAGGGCGCTATGGAGGTTTTTTTTTTTTCTTTCTTTTTTCCTGTGAGCAGTATATAGCATGTTCAGAGCTAGTGAACTGATTTGAGAGAGATGAGCACTATGGTATTACATAAATACATATATATGTATACATAAAACATAATATATAGAAACTACCAGAGCACAGCTAACATAGCAGTTTATGTTCAGACCTCATATTCTTCAAAAACATAATTGAATCAAGTGCTACACCTACCAAAGCTTAATTATAGAAATGTTCAGCAAGTCCGTGCTTTCAGTTCTACACTAAATGATACACTGCACAAAAACATGTTTTTAGATTCAGTCCGTCTTCTATAACTGCAAAACAAAACAATTCCAGTTACTCTTTCTATCTGTGACGCAGAGAACTTCATAAGAATTCTGCCACGAGACCTCTTTAATCTCTCTGCTTAAAGAAAAGGAAGCACCAATGAGCAGCAACCTCAGAGTCGTGACAGATTTAATTAATTATGTTCTCAGATCTGTAGAAGAAATTCATTAGCCACTGGTTTGTCTCACCTTTGTCTGACTAAAGATCCTGTCTAATCTCACTTCTTTTAATCACAGCTCTCCTGCTTCTCGGTTCTTTAATAGCAATACTGCAATTCATTGTCTACCAGGCCTGGAGCGAGCCCTGGTTCCTCTTAAGATTTCCTTTATTTTGTCACGTTAGACTTTCTCAATTAAGTGCTTGGATCCAGATTTTTGTTTCTTTTTGACACGTTTTAAAATGTTATGAAAATACATTTGAATGGAATGGGTGGTCTTTTCTGTGGAAAGCAGACACATGCTTTTGTGTTCTGAAGCAACAGATCAAATTCAGCTGTAAAGAAAATAATGCTCCCTTCCATTACATCAGCAACATCTTTGTACACATACACACCATGAAATTAAAAAGGAGCAATATTTATTCAGTTAATAAGTTGCTGATGCTTATGTGCCCCGGATTACCTGCCGCAAAACCTAAACTAACGCACTGATCAACTGAAAGTCTGAATTTTATTAATGCTGTTGGGCAACTATATACACTATATGGACAAACGTTTTTCAGGATTTGGGTTAGGCCCTTTACTTCCAGTGAAGGGCAATCTTAATGATTCAAGACATTTTGGATAACGCCATGCTTCTAACTTCGTGCTTCCAACAAAGCAAGGTCCATAAAGACATGGTTGGATGAGTTCAGTGTGGAAGAACTTGACTGGCCCACATCTAGCCCTGACCTGAACCTCATCTAACACCTTCGGGATGAATTGAAATGGAGATTGTGAGCCAGGCCTTCTTGTCCAACACCAGTGACTGACCTCATAAATACTCTGCAGAATGAATGGAGATTCCCACATGAACGCCAAAATCTTGTGGAAAGGCTTCCAGGACGAGTGGAAGCTGTTATAGCTGCAAAAGGACGACCAACTCCATATTAAAATCTATGGATTTGAATGCAATGTCATTAAAGTCTCTGTAGGTGCCAGATGTCTGTTTTACACAATTTAAAATAAGTTTAAATTTGATATTTCATGATGTTCATGATTCACATAGTTCAGGATTTATAATGCACATAATTAAAACTTGGATTTAGTGTCTTTGCATTTGTAATGATTAATATAGGTACTGCTGCGCTATGGGCAGGATAGTGGCCTTTAGTTGAGGGACACGGCTTGAGAAGCGGAAGCCTCATGGTTTTCTGACCGTGTCGTCCTGTCAGACCTGCGTGTGCACAAGTCAGTATTTATTTGGAACCTTTTGATTTGTATATATATGGAATTCGCATATTGTTTGTTAAAAAATAAACCTGCAAACATAATTCAAATGTTTTTTTGGATCTTGGAACACCCGTCAGCCCCAAAGACTCCCCTTCTTTTTGAAATTAGTTTAGGAAATACCCTACAGTCTCTGATAGTGTAATGGTCAGGCATCTCAATACTTTTGTCCATATAGTGTAGTTTGTACTGTGAGCTATTGATCCTGATTTAAAGAGAGATGGGAACTAATTCGTGAACGGTTCTGATCTTGAGTTTGGCTAAACAAACAAACAAAGAAACAAATAAATGGTGGCCTTAGGCTCGTGTGTTGCTGCTCCACTGGGTCCAATTCTATTGAAATGCTGTTCTGTGTTCTTCTGTGGCTGTGAATGTTCAGTTTGTCTGTGTTTGCCTTACAGTAGCAGAAATCACTTATTAAAAACAATACTTTTTTAAATTATATAAGATATGCATATATAACATCCACTTAGCTCATTTATATCGGTAGCAAGGCTTACTTTGCAGTAAGGGAAATGTTTCAGTCATTTATTTTACTTACTGGAGATTCTCCAAACACACGGCAAGTCATCTTTTCCATTCAACTTAGCTCACTTATAGAAATGCTGAGGTTCATGTTTACAATTGTGGTTTAACTGAAATATTGAAACACGCAAGCAAAACATGGGTTTTTTTTAGATGTAGCACAACTTTCCTATCATTGCAAGCAATGCAAAGCATTGCAAAGCATTTTGTTAGAAGTCTGCTAGCTCCTGCAATCTGAACCTAAATCTTCTGTTGAGTCCTAATTAGAGAAGGGAGCTGCACTGTGGAGGTTAACACAACATTAACATCTTAAAGACAACCATATTGTCTTTGCACATGTATTCATTAAGACTTTATGGGTCGTTTTCCCAGATAGGTATTAAGCCTAGTCTTGGATTACCCTTTCCTTTTCAGTGGAAAATCTCTATTCACAGCATTCTGTAATCCAGGACAAGGATTAATCCCTGTCCGGGAAACCGAGCCTAAAAGTTAATCTTCACCTCATTGCTGAGTCTCTAATAAAGCAAAGAAACATGATACATGTACTTCATGTTTGTACATTAAAGAACACTCATTTAATTTTAACAAAAGAACATTTCTTTCGTTCATTTTTTGTAACCGCTTCATCCTTACTAGGGTCGAGGGCACCTGGAGCCTATCCTGGGGTCTACGGGCGCGAGGCACACACACAAGGCCAGGACCTGGATTCGAAACCCCCAACACTGGAGGTGTTGCACTACAATGGGGCCATGAAAAAACGAAAGGAAAACAAGATATCTGTATAAATAATACAAGTTCTCAATCTTGGCTAGAACCTTTTATGGTTATGTAAATATTAGAAGCTTCAAAGAGACCTGTACCTCAAAGTGGCTTACAGCTAAGCAAATTGCTCATGTTTTATCCAGTTAAAAGATCAATGTTCTACTTCAGAGTGGTGCAACTGTCCTTGTGCTGACCTTGTTGTTGGGATTTTCCAAGCCTGATCGCCAGCAATGCTATAGCCCACAATGCAAATTTAAGCCCAAAAAGTCTTTTTTGGAACATCTTTTTCACATGTTAATAGGACATATCTGCCTCTTTACCACTCAGTGTGATGCCAGAGAATATGGGCACCTGTGAGATGGTATATCAGGACAGGCAGTTTTTTTTGGAGGAGATTTTTACTGTGCAATGACGTTGTTTCAGAGACAGTTTAAAAAGAAATGGTGTATGGCTTCATTTTGTTTTAGACTTTTGGACACATTGCATCTATAACATCAACGATGTATGAACTAAAACACATACTATAATCCTCATAATGTCAAATGCCACAATCATACTGTAAATGCCATTTAATGTAACCATAATATAGGGAGTCCTCAAGTTAGGACACAGATTTGTTCCTTCGACACTGATATAACCCAAATTTCGGTGTACATCGAAACATACCCTAGCCTTACTGCGTATTCCTCCGCTGTGGTCCGTAAGTACGAGGCTGATGCTGTAAGCTGAGTGGGAGTGACTCGAAACGTCTGATGTCGAGACTGTTGTAACTTGAGCACCCCTGTATCCTAATATATCTATTAGGATATATATACAGACAACTAGTCTTATAAAACCTTACAAGGGAAGTTCTGTGGGCAAAAGGGTGTGGTGGTTTCAATAATTCCAAGATGTTTGTAGAATAAAATGTATTTTGTGATCACCTGTAATATGTGCCTCTGCCATTTCCCTGTGTATTGAATGTGTATGTTATTGTGTACGTCTGCTTGTGTCCCTTGTCCATGTTAGTTTGTTGCTGTTTTATGCTGCACCTTAGTCCTACCCTTTTGTTTTCTTGTTCACAAAGGTATTGAGACATACCTGTTTTCCAGGGTTTGGGTTAGGCTTCCAGTGAAAGGCAAACTTAATGCTTCAGCATACCAAGACATTTTGGACGACATCATGCTTCCCACTTTGTGGCCACAGTTTGGGGAAGAACCTTTTTTATTCCAGCATGACAGTGCCCCAGTGCACAAAGCAAGCTCCATAAAGATAAGATAAGATAAACCTTTATTAGTCCCACAAGTGGGAAATTCGATTAGTAACGGCAGAAAGTGGGCAATACAAAGTTCAAAGCAGCAGAATTGAGAAAATAATAGAATAGAATAAAATAAAATAAAAAAAGGTCAAAGTACTATGTCGAAAATAGTATTAAATAAAAATAAAAATAAAAATAAAAAATTCTCTCAATATTATACAAAATATACATGTATGTAAACTGTAAGCAGAAGACATGGTTGCATGAATTTGGTGTGGAAGAACTTGACTGGCCCACACAGAACCCTGACCTCAACCCCATCCAACACTTTTGGGATGAACTATTTGAATGCAATGTCACTGAAGTCCCTGTTGGTGTAATAGTCAGACGTCCCAATACCTCTGTCCATATAATTTACACACCTGTTTTTCAGTGTAGTTTTGTGGAGTGTCTGTGAGTACTTCATGTTGTCTTGTCCTCTCTAGACTGCTTGGATTGACTTGTGTTTCTGTTTTGGACCTTAATTTATCTTGGGGTTTTGTGTTGTGTGTTAGTTTATTCAACTTAGACAGTGCACATACATCCAGCCTCCAACCCTGATTGTTACACCTGTGATTTGTTCTTCTGGTAATGAGCTTTTATGGAATAGGCCTATTTTCTTCATTTCCTGAGACATTACAACATTTGAGAAACATTAAGGGCAATTTTCATCTGAATGGAATAAGGGTGTCAGTTATTCTGGAGGGCTCTGTTGGGTTACATGAGCAGTTTGCTCCCTTCTCCAGACTAATTTCTTCTCAGCTCTTTATAAGATGTTTTTTTCTGGCTGTCCTATTTTCTTTATATTTCCATTTATATTTATATAATATTTCATATGGTGTACAGTTTTTTTAATTGTTATATGGTATAGTTTTTATTCTGTTATTCTGTCTTTTTATGTCGTGGTATGTTTTTCTGGTAAAGTCGTTTCTTCTTTGACACAGATACACTCACCTCCTAGAGATGTTCTTGAAATAGCTGACATTTTCCGAGGACATTTTCTGTGGGTTTTGGGGTCTAAGAATGTACTGTTTAGTTGATTTGGCCACACTTGGTGTTATTGCTGTCTCTCTGAGGGCTTTTTCTTTTTCCATTGTAATTATGATGTGCTTCAATTGCAGTGAGCAGTCTTTCAGACATCATATTGAGAGTTAAGAGAAACAAAGTCCAAATGCAAATCAATTTAGACCTTTTATCTGCTTGCTTGTAAGTGAAATAAAGTGGTAGTGATACACACCTGGCCATGGCACTGCTAATTGTCCTATTTTGGAGGGGATATGTATGAAAATTTGTGTAATTTCTATACCATTCACATGATCTGGGAACTACTCTCAATACTCAAATTCACTCCAGTATGAGGTGGTAGACAACAAAAACAACAATAACTTTTTCTGATGCCAAGGTCTCTGTGGACCTGACTGTACAATGAATACAAGCTTAGGGATTAAAATAAACAGCAACCCTGATCTGCAGTAATGCCGGATTGAAGAGATGAGGATTGAAGTTACAACCGGAACAATCCAGAGAATGGCTATTTTAAATATACTTTCACACTGATTTGCTCAGACCTAACCTTCCATTCCTTTTTCAGAACCATTTCAGAACTGTTACTGCTGCTAAGTTGTTGAGGCTGATGGTCACAAACCAGTGTTTTTTGTCTCAGATCGTGGGATTGACTGCTTTACATACTTCTTGTGTGTAAATGACAGTAATAAATTGTCTAAATTACTATTAAACACAACTAATTCCTGACTGTGTGAAGTTAACAAGCTGTAGTATGTTTTTATGAAGTCAGGAAAGTTCTGTGTTCAAAATTCTGATTTTTCCACTCTGTGAAAATAATGCTTTAAGGGCTTGATAGTGGAATAAATGGCCTCAAGAGACAGAGCTGGAAGTTTGTTTCCTTCACGTTTTAATTGTTTTGATTTATAAAGTTAGCTATAACATTTCCAGTCATTTTTAGTGAATGTGCTGAATTAGTAACTTTTGGAAATTTAAATCGTGAATCAGTATAAGAATTTTTTTAGAATGACCCACAAGACCCACATGAAAACACTTTTTGTATCACAAGATGTTTTATTTTTTACCAACAACCTTTTATTTTTTATTTATTTATTTAACCAACAACTTTTTAAATAAAATAGGTTTCAGAAGCATTTCAATAAATTTTCAATAAGTAAACAATAACAGGTTTTGTAAATGTACCATATAGTGCATGCATCATTACATGAATCAATAAATACTGCATGTTTATGAAAATGTAAATAAATAACAGCTGAGAAAAAATAGTCAAAGGTTGATACTGTGGTTACCAAACAGAGTCTTTCAAAGTTTAAATAAAATTTAACAATGATTACATAAAAAAACAAAAACAAAACATTATATATATCTTATTATACTTGTTTTGTTAGCAGAACTGCTATTAATCTCAGTAAAGTACACGTAACAAAGCAAAAATTGGTACTTACAAGACATTTTATGAAGACAATTAATGTATAAGCAGTATTTAAAGTATATACATGTAAGTGTACAAACAATCTAAAAATGTAATCATGTACATCATTTACTTTCTCTTTATTGTTTGCATTAAGTCCATAGGTTTCTTCTCCTGTGTTTCTTGAACTTGACCACCATCTACACAGAAACATTACAGAAACAAACAATGTTACTTTCTGTTATGTAATTTTTCAGCACAGCTTTCACACCTACCTTTGCAACCCAAGCCCTTTGTTTTGTAGCATCTTTACAGGAAATTCAACCTGCCATTGATATACTGAGGCGAAACAACTTCATGAGTTTTCAGTTTTAGTAATTGTGAATATATGATTATCATTTGAAAATCCTCTATGTATGAACAGATTAAACATACACCCCCTTTGAGATGAATCTTTTTCACATCAGTGGGTGTGGGTGATGTGTTAAACTGACTCGTATTTTGTCTAATGCAGTTTTCTTACACCTCTCTTTTTGCACATTTTGGAAAATGTGAATGTTTAAAGGTCAACTACACAAAACAGTCAAGCATTTGTATCTGTAGCATGATCGGGGCTCAGGTGCCATTGCAAATTGAAGAGTGTTACTCATCATTTCTAACCTCTTTCATGCAGTGCATGTTTGACAGTTTTCAAGAAAAAATATTTAAAAGCTGCATTATTGGTTAAAAATATCATAAATGAAATGCAGAAATATGTCACCGATCCATTGAACACTACTGAGATCATGTTACATGTAAGCAAAACAGTAGTTTAAAGTAGAATCAGAATCAGAAAACGTTACTGTTCCCAGAGGAAAATGCTTATGTGATGACTGCTAAGACACACAGAGACAAGAACAATATAAAATAGAAAGTCTAAACAAAATTTTAATAATGATCTATAGAAAAAATCTCAATCCGAAAATATACTATGCTATATAAAGAAATGCTGGGTATAAATACTATATACTGTATAAGTAACACAGTTGCGTGAAATCCACCAAAACAAATGGTAGAATTACTGTTTTGCAGAGCTCAATGCAATACAGGAATTCGATACTCATTGAGAAAGGGCAAGTAGTTTTTAACAATCACCCCAAATTTTTCAGGATAAAACACTCGCAGCAATGATGGCAGTTAAGCAAGTACTGGTTTGTTACTTTAGGAAAATGGTCCAGTTCCATGGTGCAGGTCCAAAAATGTTTTCTTTTTCAGTTCAGTTGCTAGATGTCTGAATATATGACCTCTGGTTTTAAAGTTTTCCCAAAAGCAGCATATTATGCATATGTTTTATTGTATGGAACTGCAGTTTTTCTTGCTTTTGTAGCCCTTAGTAATCATTTGCTTATATAAACACAGATTAGCCTAGAACTTATAATCGTAATATGGGAAACCAGAAAGTCTCCACTCGCTTTAGTCTAATTGTTGGTTTCAAATGCTATTCATTCAATCATTCCATGACATTTATGGATACAGAGAAAAAGGGAGGGAGTTTAAGAAAGAGAAAATAAGTCATTGTAAAAGCAAAGTGGTATATTTTTATATTATAGCAATTATTTTTCACCAATTTCCAACACTGTGAGAACCCATGAATCTAACACTTACCCACACACACAGGGCACAGAGCAGTCCTTTGATCAGCCCTAGAGTTATGAAACCCACTGCAGCCCATGGGGGGGTCACCTGAAGCTGACTGATCACAGATAAGTTCTTTCCATTAGTTGTGAAATGAACCGTAAACTTGGTGGTGGGAACTAGTGTAGGTGTTGGCTCAGTAACACACTCTATAAAAATGAAAAAAGGGCCAATCAATACAAGGGCAATGTATTACGCAAGTAATCATAGAAAATTCTGTAGGAATTAACATTAAGTTATGTATTTACCAACAACATTTGGAAATTCTTTCACAGGATTCATATTTATAAACATGCTTTAGCATGGAAATACCTGAGACATTAAGCATGACGTGTGAGTAGTTACTTTTGTGTCCAACTTGAGCAACAATTTGGCACTTGTATCTCCCTGCATGCTGGAAAGTGATGTTCCTCAGAACGAGTGAATTTTCCTCAGTGAGAGAC
This sequence comes from Bryconaethiops microstoma, assembly GCA_037577275.1. Lineage (NCBI taxonomy): Eukaryota > Metazoa > Chordata > Actinopteri > Characiformes > Alestidae > Bryconaethiops > Bryconaethiops microstoma. The sequence goes on along the minus strand of JBBJLS010000016.1, from coordinate 13,429,667 downwards.
GCTACATAGCCAGGCTGAGAATAAGGGACTATTTTGCCTGATGCATATCTTGAAATAATGCCTTTATTTAAATTGACCTGAAAGAAAAACAAATAAAATATTGCTCCATGATTATATTTGAAGTTCTTACAGCATAACACAATCTGAGAGACTTGTTAAGAGGGAAAGACAGATACTAAAAGGAAAAGCAACATTTCCTGATGCTTCATGTGTAAAGAAAGTGCATCATTAAAGAAAGATCTAGGATCAGATGCCCTTGCTAAAAACTTCTTAGAATATTCAGTAAGAAATTAACTTTACCAATATCCTGAATACAGACACACACAAACACAAATATACATCATATACATACATATATATATATATATATATATATATACACATACA
>JBBJLS010000016.1:13406088-13422083 GCA_037577275.1 Bryconaethiops microstoma | reverse complement strand
GAGAGAGAGAGAGAGAGAGAGAGAGAGAGAGAGAGAGAGAGAGAGAGAGAGAGAGAGAGAGAGAGAGAGAGAAATAAGATTCAAAGCGTGAGTTTTGCTGAAATACACTGTTCGCTGACACTTGAGCTCATGTCCCTACACCAACATTGCCTCACACACACAGCAAAACAAGAAATAAGCACTTTGCAGAACTCAAGAGGAAGAGATTGAGGGAAAGAGAGAGGGGAACATAAAAAAGAGTGTAAGACAGAAAGATCATGAGGATTATAAGTCAGTGTGATGAATGTGACTTATTATACAGTATGAAGCATTTTTACTACTGTTAGACAAGCTCCAGACCAACCAGGTCTTCGAGCAATACTCCAGCATTTTTCAGCCTCATTTTTGTCTTCTCTGTCTATAGCTCATGGCTAATCTCTACAGTTCACTGCATTTAGCAGTGTGTACTTGTTAGTTTTCCTTCGAGATTTTGTTCTTTGTAAATTAGCTGTATGCTACATGAAATAGCTTGCATGACTCATTAGGTGAATAATTTCAATATCATTGCTGTCCAAAAGAATAATTTTTATTGCTTTTTTTTAAACACCGTTTCAACATCACACTTTACACTGTGTGAAGCTTTCATTATGAATGGATCAACAGAAGTGATCTAAACGTAGAATAAAATGTTCTTACGACAACTTTCATTAGAAGTTTTGCCTTCTCCTGTAAAGAAAAATAAGTATCTTCAAAATGGTATTGTTACCATATTGGAGATACTTGTTTGTCTTTGGACAGTTATGATATGCACAGGGTTCTTCTGAGTTAGGCTGTTTTATTTGAAAGCGATTTGTACTGTGATTCAATCACTGAGGGGTAAGTAAAGTAATTCAGAGGGGTTACTGTATGGTTCACTGTAGAGAAACTCTGATGCAGTGGTGGTCGCAGTGTCTACGATACAAATGTCTACACATCTTCTGAGCATTTATACTAAAGGCCCATGGTATAAATGTTAAGGTATTAGCCGTCAGTTTGTTCTTTATCATTGTCTACGCTTACGTATCCATTAAATAATGTATTGCTATTAAATAAATAAATATGCAGTGATGATCATGGTAAAACAGTTTGTTTGAGTACTAGGGTTGGATGTAGGATCAAAACAATGTCCCAGGCATCATCCAGCGTATTCAAACCCATTTTCTGTAACAGGTTTTAGCGAGGTAGCTTTTAGAGGCTTTAAATGGCTCAGCCACCTGGTTCCTATCGCCACTGTTGTGAAAAATTCTGCATCAATGCTTTTCTCTAGAATGGAACATTCCATATTAAACCACTCTGGACGATGGCTTTTACATTTTGCCTAATTATCTCTAATTGCAGAAATGTATCTGACTGCAGAAACATCTGAAAGTTGGTGTAGTTCCCCTTCAAACCGATCAACATACCCAAATCACACAAACACCTAATTTCCCTTCATTTGTAACTGGAATTGTGCATTGTAAATGTGTTTCAGTGCCCGGCAAGAATTTATTGATTGTTATATTCATATTTATTCATATGACCTAGAGCATGAACTGCGTCTTTACTAACACCGCCACTCTGGGTCCGCAACGCCTTATTCTCTTCAGTGCACAAAATTCACATTAGCCCCATAGTAGTCATTCCTGATTAGTCCTGAATAACTCATCTTAAGATCAAGAACTCAACACTTGGACTACACTCGCTGCTATGCCATAACCAGCACACTGTATTTTGTGTGACGGTTTAGGCCGTTTAAGAACTGCCAATCTTTATGCCCCAGTACAAAGGGAGTCTAATTGTTCCCTTCCTGTTTTTCACCTTTGTACCCAGTGCCACTGACGAGATAAAAGCAGCCTGTCTCCTTCCAGAGTCGCTGACTACACCCACACTACGAAACAGTCTCTTCCGAGTCAGGGCAACAGGCATCGGTGGAAATCCTTTTCATTTCTTAATGGCAGCAAGAAATGCTATAACATGATGTTACACTTCCTCCTCAATTTTACAGCATATCATTAAGTATTACAAGGCTACTGGCACTGGAATATCACACAAGTTACAGTTGCACATTTAATCAGGTCTAAATATATTATATTATATTATATTATATAACTACAGGTTGATCTACAAAAATAAAAATCTCTTCTCCAGGGGTCATAAATGTATATGCTCATAGGCTACACCATCTACAGCACTTAAATACTGTCCCAGCAAAAGCAGAAGAGTCCGCTAAATAACACCTACGTTCCCTTATGTGTATACCCATATTTATACATTTCACAACTGGGCCAACAGTATAAACCTATAGGCCAAGTGTACAGAGATAGAAATGCAGCAGAGTTGAAATAAGCCCGTAAAGACTCCTGTATTTAAAAAAACAGGACCTGAAGATGCTGTAGACAAAAGTGAGGCCCTGTGAACTTGCCAGGTGAAATATTACCGTAAAACATTAAAGAAAACCACAGGATGTGCGCTGGTCAGACATTTGGCCTAACAAATAGCCGTCAGTCCCACTGTCGCTGACCTAGCAGCCGGACAGGGCAAATAATAATGCACACTGAAAAGCAAAAAGCAGGGGAAGTTACAGATCTGATAAAAAATATACTTTATTTTTTCATAGTGGGATACAAACCTTGTGTTCACACACGTTTTTTGTACAAAAATCCATAAATTCTCTTTTTTTAAAAAAGGTTTATGCACTGCATGTTTAAAAAACAACAGAAACAAAAAAACAAACAAACAACAAAACAACAACAATAAAGAATCCCCCTCAAGAGCTGTGTCTCGCATCACTTACGGCTCCTGTAAGTGTCAGTCTGTATGTCAGTCTCTGCTCTGTTCTGTGTTCTCCGCGCTCCCTGAGTTCTGCACCTCGCCGCTCGCAGCTCACAGGCGGCTACCGGCGGCTCATGCGTACTGACGTTATTCCACGCATCCGGAGACAGTCTTTACCATCTTTCACCTGTGGCACCCACACACACACACAGGGTCTTAGAAAGGAGGCACATAATGAAAAGGCGCACAAAGGCATGCACCAAAAAAGAATAATTATCATACAAATACTAATTACATTAACACATAACAAATAACAACAATAACAACAATTATATATATAGTGTGTGTGTGTGTGCGTGTTTTATTTCTTATCATCTAAAAGATGCAAAAAAAATGGCTAAAATGCACATTCAAAAATGTATAATATACACATGGCAAATAACAACAGCAATAAAAAATAATTATTATTAATAATAATATTATTGTTGTTAATATTTTTATCATTACTATTGTTGTTGTCATTATTATTATGATTATTGTTATAATAATAACAATTACTATTATTGCAATTATTACTATTATTATTAATAATAATAATAATTATAGTTGTTTCACTTTCTTTGCAGTACAATGTAATCATTTTGTTTCTGGCAATACCACTCTGTGTGGTCACTGTGCAGCCTTTAAACAATAAATAATAATCAATCATTTCCACAGTTGTCTGTATTAGAGAAAAAGCTAGGCAAATTCAGCATCATCCCGAGTAATGTAAAAGTCCCTCTTAGGCAGTGTAAAAGTCTAAATTACACATTACTACATACTGCACAGACAGGAAACTTCTATAGGACTCTTAATCAGGGCCACGGTGCAGGAGTGTGTGAGTAAATATTGTGCGTAAACATTCACACACTCTCAGCGTAAAGAAGTCAGTGTGTGAGGAAATACTGTGCGTAAATACTCACACACTCTCAGCGTAAAGAAGTCAGTGTGTGAGGAAAACCCCTGCGTAAATACTCACACACTCTCAGCGTAAAGAAAGAAATCTCTGGACCTTCACAGCAATGTGGAACTAACATCCTGATGCCGTTTCCAGAACCAGCTCGCACTCTACGCACTCACCCCTTTCCTCTGGTTGCTCAGGCAGAAGGTGCAGATGGTGCGCGGCTGCTTGCCGCCCCCGTCCCCCTGCCCGCGGCACCCGGCGCTCAGGCAGGGCTGCGCGTCCTCTCCGCCGTCCCCCGTCAGCAGCACGTTGGCCAGGTGTGAGATGTAGCTGGACGCGAGGCGCAGCGTCTCGATCTTGGAGAGTTTGCGGTCCACGGGCTCCGTGGGGATGAGCGTGCGCAGGGCCGTGAACGCCGTGTTCACGCTCTGCGTCCTGTCCCGCTCGCGCGCGTTGGCCGCGTTCCTCTGCTTCACGATGAGCACGCTGCCCGTGCCGGGCCTGCGCGCCGCGCGCCGCCGCTTGTCCGCGCTCGCGCAGCATCCATAGCTCTGGTCCGAGCTGCCGTCGCTCTCGCTGCGGTTCTCCTCGTCCTCCGAGAGCGCGCTGGGCTCCGGGTACGCCAGGTGCGAGGCCACGGGCCGCAGCATGGCGAACGCCATCATCAACACTCAAATCCTCCGAGCGTCAGGGCAGCTCTGAGCCTCTCCAGCGCTGGAAATATCCCGGGCATCCAGGAGGAACACGCTACTGCTGCTGCTCGAGCTCTGCTTTCACTAATGACACATGCTGCAGACCCCCCAGGCCACGCAGGACTTCAGCCCCTCATGAACATGGTCACAATCCCTCGTGGTCATCACAGGCGCGAGCAGCTGCAGCGGCCCGAGCTCTTATAGGCTGAGAGGCGGAGCCACAGAAGACAACACACTAAAGTAGATCAACACACATTCATTAAGTTCATCAGTCAAACAAACCAAAAATATGATTAATGATCATATGGATATTGCTGTTATTGTTCAGATAATACTAATAACAGCAATAGTAATAAAACAACACTACTACTACTAATAATAAGAAGAATAACAACAACTAAGAAAATAGTAATAAAAATAATTATTACTATTATTCTTATTCTTATTACCATTAATCTTCTTATTATAATGGTTATTATTCTTTATACTAAGGCACTGTTAATGATGTCAAGGATGCTTGAAACTAAATTTTGTGTATACACTACTTCCAATTATAGGCAACTGTACTCCTATAATTAGAAGTAGATGTTGGGTGATTATGATGATGATGATGATGATTATGATGATGATGATGATTATTATTATTATTATTATTATTATTATTATTATCATTATTATCATTATCATGATGATGATGATGATGATGATGATTATTATTATTGTTAGTAGTAGAAGTAGTATTACTGTTGTTGTTGATGATAATTTATTAATGAATAGCAAATATGATTTTGTCACTATCAAGTAGTCTAACTATAGATCCTATTTCTATTTTGTTTTATTTTTGCAGAAAAAAATACATATTTTATAGGTGCAGTGCTATACCTTTAGCCATGTCTTCATATTATGAGGATTAAATGACACAATATATAAACCAAATGAGGACCAAGTGCACTTTTAAGACCTTGTTTGTTCCCCAATTGTTGCCTGTTTGTAAACGACACAAGGCTGACGTTTGCTGCTGTGGATTTTTAGGGCTTCACTCTGCTGACCATTTGAGGGGGGAGATAAAGAGTGTCGAAACACACACCCCCCCAAGCAGAGCCTTTTAAACCAGCTCACTGATGCCTAATGTTCACGTTAACAAATGTCTTAACCCCATCAACACCTCTGTAGTTTAGTTTGCTTACAAAAAAACATCTCCTGAAACTCATTGCCAGCATGAAAAAAAAGTTAAGCACAGACAATTAACCAGAGCGTCTTACAAAGAGAGGCAACCTTCTCTCTTACTTAATTATAAAAAGAACATTATAGTAATTAATGTAAGCAAACACACATTGTTCATTCATGTAATAAACTATTTTCACTTGTCCTGCTGGATACAGCTCACCTATACTTTGCATTATGCCTTCTGATACAATCTCAAATGTAAGAGGGACAGAGAAAGAGAGAGCGCAGGAGAGTGAAAGCAAGCGAGAGAGAGAGTGAGAGAGGGAGAGAGAGTTCTCGTGAAGACTGAGAGCGTGGCATTACTCTCCTGCGTGATGTGACTGAGGTCTTACATGCTGCTTCTCAATAGAAAGGAATGACTAAAACCTCTGACCTCTGCCTTTTCAACTTTGGCCTCTCTCAGCTTGTGTGCCTCAGCTATGAGGTCATTCATTCAGGACTTGAGACGTACAATTTAGAGAATATGTGATATAATTTAGTTAGAGGACTTTTATCAGAGTTAATCAATACTTTAATATTGCATTATACTCATTTACTTATGCAGTGTGTACATGCATGACTGTATTACTGTCAATGAGTAATAAGGTCGTTTCCAATAACTCAAGTGAATAAATGAACTTATAGACTCAGCTGGAGCCAGCGGTTTATGTACATATGTAGGACTGAACTCTTTATGATCAAGTTTATTCATAATCATCATGCTTCTGTTGAAGAAAACTACGCCTCACATTCTTAAAATATCCCTTGATTTAAAATACTTCAACAAATATGACATACTTTTACAGTTATTATTGAGATATTATTGAGACTCTTCAGAAGAAACGTTATAGTAACCTAAATTAATAAACGTATTAATTATTACTAAATTAACAAACGTTTTAATTTCACTAGGCAAACCAATGGAACGTCCGTAAACGTTAAAATAGGACCTAGAAAATGTCTATTCCCACAGTCCGTATAATTTGACATTTTCTGTAATTCTTTTTGAACACACCACACAGGTTGGAAAGTACTTTAGAAAATGTTCAGATGGATCTGAATTCTTATGTATCTGGTGCATCATACTGATATCTGGTCAAAAATCAGTATACAGTATAATCCAATTAGGCTTAAAGTCATTGCCTGTTTATTTTTGTTCACTGCAGTAAAAGAGTTGCAATAAAACCTGTGCTGGGAATTTTCCAATAAAAAACACCATCATAATAAAATGAACAAAAACATTTCAAAATATCCAGACCTACACTTGTCCATCGGGACATGTTTTAGCACACACACAAAACTCATTCTGTGAGGAGAACCGATGAAAAATAAGAAAAATAAAGGGGTGAATAAAATAAATAAAACTAGATAACAGTGTATAAAACCACACTTACAAATGAAAAATGAAAGAGATCAGAATCAGAATCAGAAAACTTTATTTATCCTGGAGGAAATTGTTTGATTCATTAATTAATAGATTCATTAACATTAAATGTGTTTCCTTGTTTTTTAATCTCACCTTTTGCCCCTATTTGTTCTTCTTTTTATTCAATATTTATCATGTAGCAGTGTTAGCTCACTTGGGCTTACTTAGCTAACTAACTTTGTATTTGAATTCTTTCAAATCTTGTTACGAAAATATGAACATTTCAGAAAAAATTTAGCGCAGCAATTAGCTTTGTTAGTTATTGTAATTTTGCTCATATTATACTGAGGGTGAATCTTTAAAAACACAGACATTTTACACAGTTGTGTCTGTATAAATCTTGTCCATATAAAGGGACACTAAACCATTAATCGGTGATATAATTAGGTTTGTAATTAGGCATTATGAAAACTCTTACTTAAATTAATGTAACTCAATAAGATTCATATCTGGGCCTTCTCTAGTCAAGAATAACAAAATATACTAAATTAATATATAGATATAATTAAGTAAGGCCAGTCGGGACTTTTTTTCATTATACTAAACCTAGAATAAGAAGTAACATAATTAGTTTATCAAGCAGATTTGCAGTTACCATTTAATCATTAATTACAAAAAATAAAAATGTTGTAAATGCTTTTAGTTAAGTAATTTATAGTAATGCTTTTTTTTTTACTTGGCTTACTTTGTTTAAATTCAATTATGAAGAAGTAAACTGAGTGCCTGAATCTGTTTTAAAGTCTGCTTCTGTTTTTGTGACATGTTATGGTTTATTTTTACATTCAAGGACCTCCCTTTGACTGCCAGCATTCATCATAAGTGTCTGAGAGCAATCTGTGTGTAAAATCCATCAGACGAGTTCTGCTGGCTCTGCTCTGGCAGGAGACGGCCACAGCGCTACTGCAAATATCATTTGCGTCCTCTCTAAACATCAAGGGCCCAATTCTGCAAAGTTGAAACACACACTCACACACATACACACGCACAAACACATGCACTTGCTCCAGAGCCACCGCTCTGGGCCATATCTCCCAAAAGCACCATAGAGGAAGACCGCAACCTCGTCCCAGCTGCTAGAGTGTGTGTTCAAAGTGATGCTCTCTCCACCGCCCTGTGATGATCTTGGTGTTGCTGATCTTCTGGGAAGTCACAGCCCAGGTCATTTCCGCTGGAAAGATTCCCCTGTATTGCATTCAGCCATTTTATGATTTTTTCCTCCTCTCTTTAACGAGTGATATTTTGTGCAGAAGACTTCCAGACAGAGATGGTAACATATTTCACTCCTCCAGTCCCTAACTAACCCTCTGACCTCCATGCCCTCATTCTCAATAGTCTTTACCACAAAGACACAGTTGAATGTAAATAATGATGGCACTATATACACTGACGAGCCACTTCATTAGGAACACCTACCTTTTACCTACACTTATTGTCCGTTTTATCAGCTCCACTTACCATTTATGTGCAGTTTACAACTACAGACTCTAGTCCATCTGTTTCTCTGCATCATCGGCCCCCTTTACCTCATTCATCAATCATCGGACCGCCCATAGGACCACCAGTGAGCAGGTACTATTTGAGGGTGGTTCATTTTCAACACAGCAGTGGCACTGACATGGCAGTGGCATGTTAGCATATGTGTGTGTGTGTGTGTGTGGCACAGAGTGAATCAGTGTGTGTGAGCGTGACATAAGGTAGGAGTACCCAATGAAGTGGCTCGTCAGTGCATATAACTATAAAATATCCAGTGCCATATTTTTTTGCACACGTCACAATTTAAGTTTTTTGTTTTTTTTGGATAGTAACACTTGTAGATTTCATTATGGGGTTGAACATCGCAAACTATTAGAATAACTTGTTAAAAATACACCAGATGATTTTTTATATGTTTTATATGTTCAGTGCATGTGGAGTAGATGCACATGTGGCACAAAATAGAAAAAAATAATGCATGTGGTAAATTTGGGTGTTATTTTCATTTGAAAAGCCATAAAGATACTGCTATTAAATGTTACAACTTCCCTAGGGCTAAGAAGAGGAACACAGAATGAGGAAAACACTCATGGACAAATAGAGCAGAACCAGGATAGGCTGAGTAAAGCTTAATTTCCACGACTTTCCATGATCTGGTAAAATAGTTGTTGATTTCATGTCAGTAATAATGTTGATTTAATATAATTAATGATCTAATAGCATGTACAATGTACATTTTTAGGCATTTCACAGCAACTTGCAGTTGTAGACAAGAGCAGTGTTTGAGGACTTTACATAATAAGACCTTTATTATGTTCTCAGCTATCAGTTACTGCCGCTCGATTAATGTTCAACATGGTTATTTTACAGCTTTGAATCAATGGTGAATACAATGGGCAAGACTGAAGCTCATTCAACATCAGAGATCCATGTTGTTACAATGCTTTGCTCAGCATCAACTCAACATTGTGTCAGTTACAGTTCACGATCTGGGTATTCTTCTCTCAATGATATACACAGGTACAAATAGATAAATAGATACCAATTTTGACTATAATGGATTTTTGAAAAGAATAACAAACTTGAGGATTTACGGGGAAACACATTTTTATTACTCTATTGAAGGTGATATTTACTATAATATGGTTTTAATATTTCTTGTATTATCATTCCCAAAAGATAAAGTGGCCAATCATAATTTGCTTCGGATAAAAGCATCTACCAAATGAATGTAATGTAGTGGCCTGTAATTAGTAATAATTAGTAATAATAGTCAAATGCAAGCTCATGCAAGATGTAATTAATGCTTCCAGACATACTATACACTAACCATAACAATATATATTCATGAAAAATGTAATGAAATGTATTGTTCTTTTCATATTAGGGAAAAACACTCTAATAACCTCTAATAACCATTCCATGCTGTTAATTATTGAGTACATAAGCTCTAAAATCACCAGTTCTTGCATGGTCAGCCAGGATGGTTGCTGGGATTTCTCAGAGTGTGCAGTAGCCAACGCAAGCCAACCCCTCGCAGACCCCCTGCAGTATGGGTTTGTTTGCAGTTCTGGGGAAAGTTAAGTGTTGGATAAATAAACGCTTGGCAGATGTTCAGGCCTCTGTGTGTGTGCGTGTGTATGTGTGTGTGTGTGTATCTGTGTTTTATTGGGTAACTACTATTATTCAACAACTATGGAGAATTGTGTTCACTCAAGGTGAGTAAAATCTAATTAATTCTCCCATCAATACGGATGCATGTAATAATAATAATAATAATAATAATAATAATAATAAAAGCTCAAGCCACAATTATACAAAATGTAGCAGTTTGATGTAGATACTGATATTTATACAAGCAGTTAGATCTCGAGGTATGTCACACACATTACGGGAAGCTTTCATAAACAAATGGGAGGGATTAGGAGCAGTGAGGTGGGGCGACAACATGGGGGGCAAATGGCTTCCAGGCTTCTTTCTTTTTCTCTCTATCTCTCTCTCTCCCTCTCTCTTGTAAGATGTCACTGAGGGGCCGCTTTGACAAACATGCCACAGTGTCACTTCAAACCACGGCTCATAGTCTCCTCAGCTGCACCAACAATGCCCCTCTCTAAACACACACACCGTTGGACGTCCGATACTCGCCTTCTACACTAGCGTTTATGTGGGCGTCATGGGTCAGAGCCCACTGGGGGTACAGTGATCCCAGCAAACGACAGTGATCGTAAATACCTCACTGATCACAGAGGAACATCCAGGAGCCATGCACTGCTCTGCTTAACTGAGGGACAGAGAAGCAAAAGAGGAGAAGGAGATAAGGAACCCGCTTCTGGCTACTGCTTCTATAAGTACTCTATTCTGATAAGCCTCAGTATGGGAATCTGTCCTGCATAGGAATATAAGGTGCGTTTATAGTGAAAATACTTTTTAAGTGGAATATGTTTTACAATATGTCAAATATGTCAAATAAATCCAATTTCATGGCATTTCCATGGCAATTCTGGTTTTATCAACATTGCGCCTCCGCATATAAAATCCCATGATGCTAAGAAAGAAAAAAACACCAGAAATATTGTGTAACAGCACTGATATGCCATTAATATAGTACTTTATAATAACAATTAGTTTGTATTATTAGTAGGGAGGCTCTCTGTATTTCAGACGCTGCTTTACACATAATAGCATGACACACTTCTAATACACTAACTATTCTGAGAATGCTGTATCAGGCAAACTCCCAAAGCAACAAGATAAGCAGCACTATGTAATGATAATAAAGTTAATGGCACAATTTAAATTGCAAACAATGCTAATTACATAAGTAGAGTAACAGTGATCCAGGATGACGTGTGCAAAGGAAGGTAGGGTACATTTGAACAATTTATGATTTGTTTCCTTCAGTTGGGAACTGGGAAGTTTCAGCTAATCTTAGGTTATTAATGTCTGGAATGTAATATGTTCTTCAACTATGGAAGGATGTAAGCAGGAAGAAATTAAAACTTGCTTATGGTGACTAAAAAATGTGCCAGGTCTTTGTAGTGAAGAAAGTGTGAAGCTGAATAAGCTCACTATCAACCAGACGTGTCATCGGTGCAGTTCAGCTATTTACTGAGCTCAGCAGGGAGCAAACAGAACCGAGAGAGAGAGAGAGAGAGAGAGAGAGAGAGAGAGAGAGAGAGAGAAAGAGAGAGAGAGAAAGAGAGGGAGAGAGAAAGATAAGAGAGAATATGAGAGAGAGAGAGAGAGAGAGAGAGAGAGAGAAAGAGAGGGAGACAGCAGCGAGGGGGGTTGGTAGACAAGAAAAGTCAGCTTGTATATTACGGGACATAAAGAATATTAATTATGTCTGAGTGAGAGGAACAGATGTGTGTGTGCACGCATGATTATGTATGTGGATTTCTCACCAAAGTGGAGCACGGGAATCCCCCAAATTCACCACCCTGTAACACACCTCACTAAGCACACACCTTCCCAGCCTGGACTCGTAAAGCTGACACCTCGCTCAGCCTCATTCACTTCTGCGGCCCTGGGACACTGAGTGTGGACGCTGTTGGAGAGTGGACGCTGTCCAGCTGCTTGCATTCTTCACACCTCAATTAACCCCTTAAACTCTAAAGGCACGTGCACGGGTCCTTATTCAGTTCTTCACTCTCATAGCTGCACAGCAACCATATTTGTTCCACAGCCCATATCTTCTATTTTTTTCCTAGAAGTACATTTACGAAATTCATTTGGTTGTGGTTTTACATGATCATTTTTCAACTTCTCTTTATTAAACAAAGGTTGCTACACATTCAAGACCTTCAATATGTAAATTAGTCTCTCTTCTGATTGCCTGTGGAGTGTTGTGCCTTATTAAAACTTCTTACAGCTTCAGAGTAAATGGGCAGGTCTTAACTGCTGTATGTAAACGTGGTAGTTTTTGCGACATCAAGATATGAGCCCTTTATGGTTTGCAAGCGAATAATGCATTCAGAGTTTAAAGGATAAAAAATTCAGTTATGCTTATAGCTTCTGGCTTAATTTGCTGTGGCAAACACCAAAATGATCACTAATAAACAGGATTCTGATTTTATAATGTGCCTGAAACCAAGCTCTGAAGTTACATCCAATTTGCCTCTTTGATGAAATGAATGATATTCATAGATTTGTTCAGTGCAATTTTGCTACTTTATGAATTGATGTTATTAATCATTATGAAGAAATATTAATGAAGTCATATCTAATGGCTCTGTATGTCTGTGCTTCACAGTAGATCTGCTTTAAGTCAAAACACCCTCTAAATGACCCAGGTCAAACAGTCTGTGATTAATCACTCTTGCGGTGCATGTTGCAGCCATGTGTGTGTGAGCAAAAGCGTAATGTGTTTTCAGGACAACTCATTTTTCACAGCATTAGCAGAGGGCCCCCTTGCATTTTCTGCATCTTTGGAGGAAGTATAGTCGGTTAACCATGTGTGTGTGTGTGTGTGTGTGTGTGTGTGAGAATGGCTATGATGCAAAGCATGTCTTTTAGATAGTACCGTCAGTGAATAGTATACAGACGTGCAATGTATGAACACAAAGCCCTCAGCTGTCTCAGGCAGGTTTTCAGGGCACAGGTCAGCGACTCCTACAGGTAGGGGTCAGTGGTAGGATCCGCCCGGAAGCTGGACAGGAAAAGAAAGCCCATTCCAGTTCTGTTGGCCCCATAACTGGCTGACCTCATAACTATCTAACCCCAGAGGAGAATAACATAGATTTACAATTAGCCTAGCATTAACCAGCATGAAACCTATATCATAATTACATATAGAAACCTTAGGAATAACTCTCATAATTACATATTAGTTTCATAGTGGTTACAGAGCCATTAAAAATGAAAAAAAAAAAAATCTTAAAAGGAATAGGTAATAAGTAATAAGCCAAAAAATTCATGGTTTTAACACCAAAACCTAAAGATACTCTTAAAGGTCAGAAAACAATTCTTAGGAGTGATAACATAGAAGAAACATTTTTGATTCTTTAAACCTTTTAGTTTGTAGTTCTTTGAATACACTAGTGGTAGGATACTTGCCTCTGGACCAAGAGGTCACGGTTTCGAATCCTACCTTCAGCACCACCTCTGGGTTCCTGAGCAAGACCCTTAACCCCACATTGCTCCAGGGAGACTGCCCCCTGTAGTTAGGGAATGGAGGTCGCTTTAGATAAAAGCGTCTGATAAATGCCGTAAATGTAAATGTATTGTGTTTTTTGTCTAATCCCTCACTTCTGCAGCATTTGGTTGAATAGCATGAACAGTATTATCAAATATTATTGATTAAGTTAATTATATGTAATGAATACAAATCTAATATTAGTGTAATATTAAGTATGTAATCCACAATTATGAAGTATAATTCCATTCTGAGTCTTCATGCTGAAGAGCATCCTTTAACCCCTAAAATCCCAGGTTCATTACAGGTTTAAGAACTACAAGGACTTCAGTGAGACGTTTTGAGTCATAGAGATATGAAATAACAGTTTAAACTCCTTCCAGTATACACAAATTTCCACATACCCTCATCTATAGTCAATTAGCCATGTTTAAAATATAAATTATTCCTCTTAGGCCTCTTAGCCCCAAAGCTAACATTCCTAACAAATGATAATGGAATTAGTCACTTAATTTTTTCCTCTAATATGTCCCTAAAAAAATATGGCCCCACTCAAACCATTTCCAGTTATGCTTTTACGTGGCACAAACCTGAAGATTTCCTTTAGGACACAGTATGACAATGTAAACGATAAAAATGAACAAAGTTCTTCAGTTACTGACAGTGACTTTAAACAACACCAGGGCTGGAGAGGAATTCTTGAATCAAATCAGACCAATTCGGTGGTTGTTGCCACAAAAAAAAAAAACAATTCTAGATGAGTACTTCCACTCCTAAAGTGGTTTGTAAAAATGGACCCGGTTGTCTGTAAAGAATGCCTGTACTGTACCTAAACCACATCAAGAAGTCTTAGTAAAGTTTGAGATCGAGCGGGCTGAGAGAAGCTTTGGAAAGGTATTTACCAAAAATTTTTGGGAGGCTTCTAGTATTTGTTAGCAGCACTGACCTTGCAGCTTCAATTCTAAACTAAGAAAAGCAATATTTGGACGTCAAACATGTCTTGGCTAATTGACTACACATGGGGAAAGTGGAAATGACATAAATTTGAGGTCAATTTTGTCAAACTATTCCAAGAAATTAGGCTTGCTTAAGCAGTCAGATGCAGCTCTTCTATGGCATCTCTTTAAAGACCCCTTGAGGAAAATTTATTTTAAGAGTGTGTGGTGTGTGCAGCCTGAACATGTGCATACCAAGTGTAAAGTGTCCATTTGTCATATGTAAACACACCACAGCACACAGTGTGAACAGCAAGGAATTCTTCCTCTGCATTTAACCCATTCACCAAGTGAAGCAGGGGGCAGCCAAGAACACAGTGCCCGGGCAGCAGTGTGTGGGGTACTTTATTCAAGGGTACCTCGGAGGTGCCACTAGCAGTCCTGGGATGTATGTGTGCGTGTATGTTTCTGATTCTATAAGTATGCCCTGCACTGCTGCTAGTTAGTTCGCTATCAGATCTGGTGGTGTTATCTCTACATTTACCTCTGCACACATGCACATTTTATAATACGGCATATTCATACTGAAACTGCACATAGCCTTATTTATAAATGGAATATTCTTTTGCATGTTTTTTGTACGTAGACTGTCTTCTTCTCTTTTGTATATACTGTACTGAACGAAGAGAAAGTATGTTTACCTGAGCCTCACCACGAGCATTTTAATGTACGAATGTTCTCTGCATCCTGTACATGTGACTAATAAAAACGTTGATTAATCTCACCATAAGCTCAAATCAGAATTCATCTGAGCCACGTGGTAAAAAGTGGTCTGGCGAGCATTACACGGCTACAGCAGGTGGGGGGGCATATTCCGAGTTTTTGGAAAACAGTTCCAGAGTAATGCATTACGAAGTGGAACCAATGGATGAGCTGCTAAGCAGGAGGTCAGTCTTACTGTCCATGCTCTCAGGATTTTATAGAGGAAAACCGAAGGACGGTAAAACCACAGACAGAGAGAGAGAGAGAGAGAGAGAGAGAGAGAGAGAGAAACAGACAAGGCAGACAGACAGACAGACAGACACAAGAAAAAGAGAGACTGAGAAGAAAAAGAGACTGAGAGAGCGAGAGAGGGAGAGATGTATGGTTATTATTAGCGCATTTACAAGCTTGACCGGGTCACTGTACTGTGAAATTTTGCAGAATAGTGAAATCCGCTTTATCCTCTCATGTATTGTTAGTGTTTGACTCACACTGAACCCTGAACTAGGCTATAACAAAAGTAGTTGGTTATAGACTGGAATCTCATGTTAACCAGAAATTTGGGACTGTCAATCACACACACACACACACACACACACATACACACACACACACACACACACACACACACACACACAAATACGCACGTGGACAG
>JBBJLS010000016.1:13359086-13370320 GCA_037577275.1 Bryconaethiops microstoma | reverse complement strand
ATATATAATGTGTGTATGTACATATACACAAACATAGATATATATGTATAAAGTTCTATTTTTATTGTTATTTTTAAAATATGTTTATGACAAAAGAATGAGCTTTGTACCACATTTTACTGACTGTGTGTATCAGTCCTACAGTGTGAGACTCTTCATCATTTGACTCTTTGACTCCCCTAAACCCCAGAAATGCCCTCGCTGCTCTCCTGTCTTTCTTCCACCGCCTCACCTCCTCCTCCCCCTTTTCATGGAGACGGAAGTAGGTTTCTGATGGAGCTGCTTGCAGTGCCTCCTTTGTTTCCGCTGAGCTCGCGGAGCTGTGATAGTGCTGACGCAGCATTCATTACTGAAACTGAGAGCAAAATAGGTGCCGTATATTGGGACAAAGCAGAGTCTAGTCTGATGTGATTTTCTTTGTTTTTTGTTTGTTTTTTCAGCTTTTTCATCTGAATAAAATGGCATAGCTGTTGGTTCTCTTGTGTATTTTGAATGCAACAGAATTACTTTATAATGAATCCTTCCTATGGTCGTTTATGTCATTTAGTCCCCGTTACTGAGTGAGCTTATTTAACAGTGTGACTCAAAAAGCAAATGTGAACGGTGATGGATTCTATAAATTGCCGAGCCACTTTGTTTTGTAACCCACCTTAAAATCAAGCACGGTGAGTCATATAAATGTCTGCTGTTTTGCAACAGGTGGGAAAGCATCACTTTCTTTTAAGCTGTCCTCCCTCTCTCCTCCTCCTTTTCCTCATGTCCTTTTCTCTCTCCTGCCCTGCCTAAATCTCTCTATCAGCTTATCTCTGAAAAACATCATAACACAACAGAGGGAAGCGGACATCTGCTGCCCAAATCTGCCCACAGAGAGAAAATGTGTGTGTCTCTCTCTGTGTCTGTGTCTGTGTGTGTGTGTGTGTGTATGTGTGTGTGTGCGCATGCATGCGTTCGGGGCTCAGGGAGCACAGGACGCCCTCCCTAACTGCTGCTTAGCATGTCTGGCTGGATGGGCCCAGCCTACTCATCTGTGATGCTATTTGTCCTTTTGTGTCACTGTATTTGTCCTTTCGTGCAACTCTGCACTGCATGTGTACACTCTTCACTGTATATGATAATATTGTCAATACTGCAACAAGCCTTCTCATATTTCTCCTTCCCTTTTATATCCTCCTCCACCCCCCTCCACGCCCGCCCCCGACTCTGTTGTTCTGTACTGTACTGTACTTGAATGTGTCCCGTGGTGTTGCTGACTGAAATCCTGCTCCCCTACTTGGTTTCATATGTTGCAACTCAGGGGACAGAAAGCGACAGACAGAGAGGGAGTAGTGCTAGAAAGAAGGATGGGGGAGGTGGGACAGAGAGCAAGAGAGAGAGAGAGAGAGAGAGAGAGAGCGAGATAATGTACACGCTGGGGAATGGAGGGGGTCATTGGATGGTGGCAGAAACTCAAGGGCATTACGAACTAAGGACAAACGCATCATCCAATCATGCCTCAGGAACCTTTCGGTCCAACGGTGTCCGCTGACTCTCACAGCCAGAGCAGTCCATCCGCAAAGGGAGAAGGGCTTCAGCATTAGCACTTAGCATTAGCTGCCGATGCGAAACAAACCCACTATCAGCCTCTGTCGCATGGCCTTATTTACATAAGCCGATCGTTTGTGTGTGACCTGGATTGTGTGTGTACATCACCCAAGTCAAAAACGCACAAAGCTCTGGGGCCATGGGGGGTGAATAGGGGAGGACAGAGGACGAGAAAAGGGGGAGGCAAAAGAGGGGATAAGGCGAATGGGGTTTAAGGATTATTTAGGATCCTAAAACAACAACAAAACCCCAGGATTTATGGAACATCTGGTGATGATTCTCGGCCAGACGGTGTGAGTGAAATTTATGATTAAAAAGAAAAAACAAATCACCAAAAATGAATCACAATCCTGATTTTGTTGTGCAGCAAATGTCTCTTGGTCTAAAGGGTCAAGCAAAGACTTGGAGTGTGAAGGTATTGGAGTGTATAGAATGTTGCATCAAGCGATAGACATCCATCAGACAGACATAGAGGCTAACACATGCATACACACAAACACAAACACACACTCACCATTCTCGCTGAGCCGGACGCCCAAGCTGGTTACGGAGTCTGTGATGGAGCGGGTGAAAGTGAAGGAGTCGTCCAGGTGATGGTGATGATGATGGTGATGATGATGGTTAGATGCCACCACAGGAGACGAGGAGAAATCATCCAGCTTGATCTTCTTCACCAAAAAGGAGCGGGGCATGATTCACACACGGTCAGCACACACACGCGAAAAGCACTACGCATGGGCGTCGAACAGAGAACAGGAGGGGGGGAAAAAGAGAATTAAAAAAATGTAAAAATAAAAAAAGAGATTCCTGGAGAACGAAAAAAAAAAGAAGCAGCTGGAGTGTAAATCCGTACGATCAACTTAAGAAGAGACCTGACCTCCCAGCAAAGAAGAAGTAAAAGAATTTAAGAGGGATGAAAAGAATCAGGGATGGAGATAAAGGAGATGGAGTGCAAGGCGAGAGGAGGAGAGGCGACGGATGATGCGATGCTGCGTGTGTGCGCCGTTACTGTACGAATCACACGCACACATGCACACGCTCACTCTCTCTCTTCTCTCCCTGGTTGTGGAGACAGGAAAAAAAGGGAAAAAATGGAAAGAAAAAAAAAGAAAAATACACTTGTTCAGCACTGGATAGCTCCCGGGCTGCAGCGGGGGCCACTAGGAGAAAGAAAAAGAGAAGCAGAGAGACAGAGAAAAAGAGAGAAAGAAGAAAAAGAGAGAGAGAGAAGAGACAGAGAGAGGAGAGAGAGCAAGAAAGAGAGAGAGCGACGGAGAGACTAGCTGAGATCAGCAGTCAGGCAGGCTTATATGGGGCGGCAGTGGGAGAGAGATCAGGTGGTACACAGCAATGGAGCTGCTTAGCTTTAATCCATCAAACGTCCCCTGGGACGCACATCAAATTACTACTGAACCGTCTGTGCATTCACACACCACACACACACACACCAACACACACACATGCAGACAGGGGTGGGGGGGGCACAACCAGACCCCCCTCCAAAACACCCCCCTTCAACCCCCCCCCCCCCCCCCCTCCCCACTCATTCACTTGGCTGGGAGGAGAGCGAGAGAGATAGAAAGAGGGAGGAGGCAGACAATAAAGCCATGTGGCTTGGAGGGGGGCGCTCCATGTCCTGTCCTCTATTGTTTTCCAATGAAGTGACACAGTTTATGTCGGCCACTTCTTACAAGCTGTGCATCCTCTCACTGCCTCCCAACCTCCTCCTCCTCATCACCGTATCCTCAGAATACCCTGACATATCTCCCACAGAGCAGCCGAGACTGCCCACGCGATCTGTACAGAGAGAGAGAGAGAGACAGAGAGAGAAATAACGAATTCAACACTTAAACACTGGCCGTCCTTCAGACCGCACACATACTGGCTGTATCAGTAACATGTCAGTGCTCTAAATCCTCCAAACCCTTCGCTTACGTTCCTCTCCTCTCTACCCTACCGTGCCCTCAAGATGTCTGCCCTACTATGCATAGCCAATTAATTACAGAATTAATTAATTTTAATCTTTATCGTACTGACAGCATGTAAAATTAGACCCTACATATGCTAATTTAAGAGGAATTTGCCATAAGAGTTGGGAGGGAGCTCAGATTGTATTCACATGGAAACACTGCATATGTTTTATGAGCATCAGTATTCAGCAAATGGGCCCATAGGACAAATCCGTCAATGATTAAAGATCTGTGCAGTCTAATTGACTCGGATGTATTTAGTACAACCTTAATATTATGTAATTTAAACAGATAATTTTAATACAGTTCCCATTTTTTTAAAAACTTGGATTTTCTACATATTAGGAAGCATAAATAAGTAAATGTGAACATTTTAAAGCGAGATGGATGATGAACTAACTAACTTTAAAGACATCCCACTGGACACTGGATCTTATGTATCTAATTAGTAAATTACAGTATCAGTGTTTAATCTATAATTTTCACTCATTGGCCATTTTATCAGGTACACCAACAACAGAGGGGCACTTTGCAGGTTATAGGCTTTAGTCCATCTGTTGCTACACAATTTGTCAGCCACCCTCTACTCCATCCAGTGGAAAAAGACTGCCATACACTTTTTGCTGGACAAACACTCAAGCGTTGCACCGTGTTCTGTTGTGGTTCTTTTTTTTTTAAATCCTGTCTTGAATTCAGACCTTTCATTTTGTTTTTCTACTTAAAAAAGTAAAGTGAAATATGTAAACGTAGTGCACCTTTAAAACTCATTTAAGATGCACAATTGGACCATGTTTCAGCTTCGAGGATGCATTTCTGTAGCTTGTACCCTGGACGACAGATATTGACCTAGACGGTACCCTTTTGTGTCTGACCGTATAGGACCACCACTGACCGGAATTACTTCAGTGCGAGAGTATTCACAGCACAGCAATGACAGTGGCATGGTGGTGCTGGTATCAAGCACAGTGGTATTGCTGAGGTTTGTGAAGTTTAATTTCTCTAATAAACTGGTAAAAACCCCTTAGATGTGTACATGAAAACCTCCAGAAGCTAAGAAGATCAGTTTGGTCCTTACAGGTTAATTTTCCATTTACATATATGAGCTCCCACAGTGCAGGGTGTGTTCCCTGTCTACAAGACAAAGATCTGCACCATGTCGAAAAGACCATGTATATGATGAGACTCGGCAGAATGTCAAACATACAGCGGAAAATGAGGACTGACCCCAATATGCCAGTACAGGAGTGCTTGTATCATATCAACCACATGCACCTGAGCTTCTCTCCTCAGACGAGTGTGCCTGAAAGAATGGTCAGGTTTGGAAGCCAACAAGTGTCCCAATTTTCTAGACCACTGTGACACACGTGCACAAGCATAGCTAATGACTGGTATGGTCTAACTGTCTTGACCTACACTGTATGCGAAAGAGGTTGTCAGCTCTGTCTTGCACTAATGGGCCCTAACAAGGCCTTACTGGCTCCTTAGAAGAGCGAGACACCACTGACGTCAATCTGCCAAACCGGCCCACTCGGATGCGAGCGGCTCATCAATCTGTGGAATCAGCCATCTCTCACGCACAAAGAAAAACAGAGGCACATGGAGAAACAGCGAAGGGCCAAGGCAAATCAAAAGTGACAGATATGATAAAGATACTGCGCTTGTGGCGTGAAGAGACAGAGGGAAGGAGAGGTGCCACTTCACATCTCCAAAAGATGGGACAGAAGATTGAGACTTAATACTGAATTCGGGCACAGCTGATTCAGTTGGGTAGACGCAGCGATTTTAGCTCCGTTTCACCGTGGACCGGTGGTTACGAGCGTATAGTCTCAATAAAACTCACAGTCTCGTAGCATATAGTCTCAATAAAACTGTCACTGCCACAAACAGCAATATCTTTACATGCAGGTGTGGGACTGTGCTATTCCTTTTATGCTGGAGCTTACTCTTCTTCAAATCTTGCTCTGCTTCAAAAGCTTTGACAGGGTAATCTGATAATGCATTGCATTTATCTTTGCTTGAACACAGACAGAACGACAATAACTAACAGCAAATCCGCAGCTCTCGCTCTGTTCTTCCATTAGTTACCGTCCATTTGACAAGTCTGAAGCGCTGCTTGTGCAGTCAGCTCTGCTGTAGGCTCATTCCCAGTCAGCAAGCCCCGCAAGCTTCCTGCTGGGCTGAGCTCCACTGTGGGATCTGGAACCCAACATGGGCACCAACAAATGATTTATTACATTTTGTATCTGCAGAGTGGACCAGGTTGAATCTTCAGACCCTTCAAATTCTCAAACCCAGATGAACTAAATGCTTAGAGCCCCTGAACTTCTGAACAGTAATTAAGAGAAACTTTAGTAATGAGCGAATCTACATGAGCAGTAAGGCTAATGAGGAGGGTCTTGCTTGCTTTTGTGTGTGTGTGTGTGTGTGTGTGTGTGTGTGTGTGTGAGTGTAAGTGAGAGCCTCTTTTAACAGGTTGCTGGTGTAGGATGAGTGTGTTCCTCATTCTCTCTCTGAATGGTCGGCTTCATTTAATGGGATGATGTCGGCATCTGCTCCATCATTGCCTCTTTTGTGCCTATATGGCCGCTGGCCTTTTGTGCTCTCACGCAAAACAGAGGAGAGACAGCCCTAAATTCACTCGGCCCATGTTTGGGAGACTCTACACTTAATTAAGTAATTTCAGCACCTCTTTCTCTTTGTCTCTCTTTTTCTCTCTCTCGCTCTCTCTGCTACTATGGCAATATAATTTATGATGGGCACAGAGATTTCAAATAAAAAATTTAAATGTCAGTGACGATTATGATTTCAATATAACAATATCATCACTTTCCGTTCATAACCATCAAAACCATCATAATCATCATAACCTTTTCCATTCTGTTTTTTTATACCGTATAAAAACACAGGCTGCCCTTTACATTGTGAGAGCATTTCATGTGGTGTAATAGAAATGGTTCAAAATGACTTTGAATAAAGTCTCATACTTCCATTGGCTATGTTAATTCAAGAATATTTTTCCTTCTTAATTACCATTGTATGTGTAATAGCTAATGTACACTATAAATGTCCTACATGCTAATGTTCACTGCACCAGCTCCTGCTACCTGCCACACTTGTGAGACATAAATCTCAGCAAGATTGATACACAGATCAATAGTAGTGTTACTATAAGCTTAGAGAATAAACCCCATAGTCAGTTATCAACAAGTGAAATGTTACAGGTTGTGCTAAGCCCCCCACTCCCCCACCCCCAGACCCCTTTCACAAATAAATCAATTTTTTTGATCAATTTTCTAAGCAAAAATAAATATATAGGGATCACATCCAAAGACACATTTTCTGCCCATAGTGAGAGAAAATTAAAGCATATTAAATGCGTCCTAATTTTCGCACAGGCTGCAATTTATGTTCAATTAAATGTATGTTTTAAAGTATGTTAAATTCGGTAAATAATTAACCATTCTGGATTAAAGTGTAGAAATGATTACTTATTTTGACTTAGAAAGTCTACAAAACATAACTTGATCAGATGTGCACAAGCTTGTATTTAGCTCTTAAGATTTTTTAATAAAACATCTTTGGGGTTGTGTGTTCTTGTGTGGTTTCTTTCATTTAAATGTAAGAGCTCCTGTCGCTGATGTGCTGCTAGTGGCAAGTTGACTGCCACATGGTTGTGGTTAGGATTGATTCCAGATTGGCTTTGGTTCAGTACTTCCATCAAACTCTTGCTAAAATGGCAGTTAGTTGTACATCCATACACGTACACAAATGAATACATTACTTTGTCACTATATTACACGCAAGATTTTATAGCAAAGCAAATAAAAGACAGGAAGGGAAACAAACTGCAGTACTAGTGCAGGGCCTAATAAAGTTCTAGCATCATTTAAAGGGTTTAGATGTTCATTACAGTGCATGAAGCAGTAGATTTAATGGGCTGAACTAAAATGTATGCCATTATTATTGTTGTTGTTGGTGGTGGTTTTGGTGGTGGTGGTGGTGCTGCTGTTGTTGTTGTTTATTATACTATAAACATCAATTAATATAAATAACTGAGGAATTTTAATATCTGTACAAATTGACAATAACTGTGCAAAATGATTTACTGTAAAGAGGATATAAATGGCAAAAGAAATGGCATCCTCCGGTTCTTATTATAAGAGAGAACAGTAGGAGAATGTGAAAAATTGCATATAAATAATGCAATTGATAACTGCTCATGCACATAAATTTTCGCCACCAAAATATTTGAACAAACTCATCATATTATAAATGTGTAATTATGACAGGACGCACTACTATTTATATAATAGCTAATGTACACTACAGATGTCCTACATGCTAATGTTCACTGCACCAGCTCCTGCTACCTGCCACACTTGTGAGACATAAATCACAGCAAGATTGATACACAGATCAATAGTAGTGTTATTATAAGCTTAAAGAATAAACCCATGGTCAGTTATCAACAAGTGAAATGTTACAGGTTGTGCTAAGCCCCCCACTGCCCATGCCCCCAGACCCCTTTCACAAATAAAAGGGGAAAAAATCCTTGTCTTTCACTTAAGCATCTGGTCACTGCCCCGGGACAAGAGTTACCATGGTTACCCTCCCCTCACTCCTCCTGAGGCAATGGATCTGCCTGCTGTTTTGTCTTTGGGAGCTTGGGTTGCATCCACAGATTAATGGTGGTTGCAGGGGGGGGTGTTTGTGAAGGCAGCGTGATCAGGACTATCTCTGCATCTCTCTCATCCACAGATGGGCTCGGCTCACTTTAACTGCCTGAATGGGGCTTATACTGTGGGGGGGAAAGGGGGTCATGCTTCTTCTTCCTTTCTGCATCTCCCTTTCCCTCTATCTATCTCTCCAGGTGCCTGGTTCACTTTACCCTTCTGCCGCTACTGTGGTTTCACTCTTCCGGAAGATGCTCTTCATCCGGCTCAGAGGGGAAACTCAAAACCCACCCGGGGAGATAGCTTTCCTCTCGCCCTCTCTCGCTCACTTTCTCGCCTTTTCTTTCACTATCCTACTCCATATCCTCTGTAATTCGTCTTTAAAACGTGTTTGTCGTATGGAAAAAAGGCTTGGTGTTCTTTTACTGGATCCTCATGCATAAAGATGCTACAATCTAAATTTACACTAATGTGGCAGAAACGCGTGGAGCCGGAGATTTAATGCTTTGCCTATTGCCATGGAATTTATGTATTTCTGTAGGCGTGTATTTTGGAGGCTTTGCAAAAAAAAAAAAAAAGAAAGAAAGAAAGAAAAAAGATGAAAGGTATCTTGTATTGTGTAGGTAATGCTACATCCTTTAATTACCTTCCTTGTTAGTAAGCGCCTGGAGATCACTGAAGTCCATCGGAACTTCCCTGCTTATATTTAATAATCTCCTCTTAAAGTGTAAACATTTCCGCCAACATCAGATGCTCATTAAAAGCAAGCAGGTCTATTCTTACCTTCCCTTCTAACCTCTACCTCTCTCTCTATTTTTTTTCCTCTACCTCTCTCTCAATCTCTCTCATGCAGAAGAGCTACTTCGTGCCTCTCCCCATTTACAGAGACATAATTGATTTCCATTTGCATAAGAAACCAGATCCATCCCCAGCACAGGTCACAGGGTTTCAGTCGATTGAAGCAGAGAGCAAACAAATTATGGTGAGCGCTCAATCCGAGCCCCTTTTCCTCTCTCGCTTTTTGTGCGAAGGAACTTCAGGTACCAGCGCCTCCCAAAAGCACTTAGGACCAGACTTCTGGGAGAAAGCTGATTACATATGTCAATTCAGCATTAGCTGTCTGCATAATGTTTCACAGGATCATGGGATTAATGCTGAACATTGAATTTCCAAAAAGTCTAGCCACAGAAGGCACGCCATCCAAGAATATTAATGTGGTCCTTTTCTATCTCTCTCGCTCCCTCGCTCTCCCTCTCTCTCCCTCTCTCTCTCTCTCTCTCTCTCTCTCTCCCTGTCCCATCCCTCTCTCATTGAGTTAGGCAGATAAAGGTAGGCTTAGCTTGTTGCTTCTTCTCTTCATCCATATTGATGAAAGCAGGGCCACATGGCTGCAGCTGGCCTAGTTTCCACTGCGCCTACTCTGCAGCAGCTTCAGCTGTGTGTGCTGATGCTGCTGAGGGGCATGGGAGGGGGGCAGGTAAGGACGCGGCTCGTGCCACTTTCGCTTCTGGCAAAGAGTAGCTCTCTTCACGCAAGCAGGCAAAGTAAATGGATTAATAAAAATAATTTTTTTTGTTGCTGTTGTTGTTCCGCATCTACTGGATGTGAATGTTTCAGCATTTCACACAGCCTCTCTCTAAGTAGCAAGCCTTGGACTAAACTGGAAACCACAGATTCTCAGATTTTGACCAATAAGCATTCCAGCACTGATGTAAAAAAATCCAATTCTATATAAAATCATATCTTTTGGAAAATATATTCATAACACCTGTTAGTGTAACTAAGAAAACTAAAAGGTTTTTCAAATTGTCTTTTGATCCATTCTTCATGTTCACATGATGAACATGAAGAACCAACTATACCACCAACGATATGCATTCCAAAACATACAGGGACCCTTTTGAATGACTGTAAACATAATCTAGAAAAGGTGAAGCCACAACAGAGTGAATACTAACCAGCCATACAACTAGTAAAATCTATAAGAAAAAACATTCCAAACCTATTTTCCAAACCAGCCTGAAGTTCAGTCTGGCCTTCAAATGCAAGGTGAACACTGGAAACCTTCGTATGTTGAACTATAATCTACAGCCCACGTGGTTGTATTTGGTTAAAAAAAAGAAGCTTTTCAGCATTTCTGTATCTCTTCTAATCTCATAAGGAACTAGTCTAATAAATCAGTCATGAAGAGGCATACAGTCAAAGCGCACAGGTTTGCACAGACATGTACTACATACAAGACCTCTGCAATGAAGTGTGTCCATTAAGAAAATGTATAATTCACAGTGCTGACTGGGTCAGTGGGGCATCCTTATACTCTCCAGTTCTCCCAGTATAAAGACAGACCTGCAGTAGTGGAAAGTGAAGGCCTGGGGGTAGGTGGCAGGGAGTGGGGGGGGTGGGTGGTGTACAGGGAGTATTCTGTCACCAGTGATAGCAGTTAACCTTAATAATCACACATTATGACTAACATTTCATCAGAACTATTAGTAACATATATGAGCTGTAGGATTGTAATCAACAAAACTTCAATTACTGACAAATTATGTGAATGCTTTTAGGCTTTGGCACGTTGACACAACAAAAACCAGAATACTGAAGGTCAAACCACACCAGCCTCTTACTCACAAGTCAAGTCAAGTAGTCAAGTAGAGCTTTATTGTCATCCCAGCCATATACATGTTGTACACAGTGAGACGAAATATCGTAGGTTCAACATAGAACACATGGAACACAACAGAACAGCAGCACACACAGACAGATTAACAGTGAGCGTAAAAAAGGGGAGGGGGCGTAACAATTAATCTATATATCTATAAATACAGTACCATGCAAAAGTTTTAGACACCTGGGAAAATTATACATAAAACCTGTTTACTACTGGACAGTAGTGTTAAGTTAGTGTTAAAAACATTAATATTACAATAATAATCAACATTATTACAGTAAAGAGTGGTTTTATGTGTGGCAAAGTGTTTTCCTAACCATTTCCAGACCTCTTTCCTCATGG
>JBBJLS010000016.1:13348019-13352470 GCA_037577275.1 Bryconaethiops microstoma | reverse complement strand
TATATATTACTTTAACGCAAATCAGCAGTCGCAGTTTCAGCCCAATACAGATTTTTTCTGTGAACTGGACTAATAATTGTTCGATAAAACCCTGCACCAGCTTTTTTCATGGCAATATATACATTTTCATACATTTAAGTGCTAAATTATTAATACAAATATAATTTACAAATTTTATAACGTAAATATTAACATAAATTCAGTCACATTTCCATATTAAAAATAACCATACATTTTTTGGTACTGTGGAGAGAAACACAAAGAACGTGGGTCTTGGGATGGTGAAGTACCGCTGTACTTAGAGACGGGAGGTTTGAAAGTAGCAAAACCGAGAAAGCTGTTTATTTCTCCTTGCTGTTTCGCTGCCGCCTTTTGACGCATCCTTCGTTGTACTCAGAAGCGGAAGGTTTGAAAGTAGCCAATCCAAGAGCGCTTTTTATATCTCCTTGTTACTGATTGGCTACTGCCCTTTGAAGCAGCGGCAGTCCAGAATTTCTCCCATGGAGCGTCTCGAGTGTTTCGTTTTGTTCTTCTTAAAACCCTGTATTTTTATTACTATAAATTAAATTAATTTCTTACTGTATTTACCTGCTTATAGAAGGTAAAGAAAACGCCCGTGCATGAATTACAGTACAGTCTGTACAGGCTAACATTTTACATTCTAGCACTGCGGGAGTACAGTGTAAACTGTACATTACAAATACGGGTTTACTTTTACATTTTCTTTAAGAGTAATGTGTTTTGGGAGCATATTTGAGCATATATATATATATATATATATATACACTTAGATATACATAGTGCTAATGACAGCTGTAGCTTCTCAGTTTCTCCTCCTTCTCCATTCCTCCATCCCTCCATCCCTCTCTCCTCTCTTTGTCTCAGTGCTGCAGGACTTTTTTCTCTTTAATCCTCTGGAATATGATTCAGTTAATCCGGCGCGTTCACTCTAGCAGCAAATTGGACGACACGGCCGGCGCTAATAACACACGCTGTCCCCTCTTTTATCCTCCCTCTCCCTCTCTCTCTCCCTCTCCCTCTCTCTCTCTCTCTCTCTCCCTCTCTCTCCCTTTACTGAATGCATGATGAGCGGCATCATCTGTCCCCCACCCTCTCCGTTTAGCCTCTGATTAAAATTCCTCCTCACCGGCGCGAGACGCTCATTACCGCGTCCACCAGGGTGAATTACAGCAATTTGTGGACACACAAAGCCAACAAATCCACAGATACTGACACAAAGGCTCTCGTTCTCCTCCCGTCACCACCCAGCACCGCCGCCCCATCCTCACACCACTCCAGCAGCGTCCGGGGTTAAGTAGGGAGCCCTGGTTTCCAGTTTCCATTGCATTTCCACCAGTAACAACTGACCCTGATACTGGACAGATCAAACCCATCAATTACTAACAGCCTGAACAGAACATGATACATCATCACTAAAGGCCCCATAAAACACATAAAAAAATAATATCTGACCTGAGCATCTGCAGATATGAGCTCTAAAGGTTCATTTACAGTAGATACATCAACGCTGTTAACCCGGTGCTAATACAGCCAGCATACAGCCCAGCTTCTTTATTATATAAACATATTTTTTGTTTGTGCTCATGTATACACACTTTTGGTTCATATCTATGAGTAGTATGTCAAAAGACATTATGTGTGTACATGTGAAGTGGAAGTGTAGTAAATATTATGAAATTTCAGGTGTCTAAATAGCCAAAGATTACATACATTATACATTAATTTATAGATTTATATATTAATAAAAGTCACACAAAAATGGGCAGGGTGGCCTCTAGCAGCCGCTGACCAGGTACGTGACAATATATCTATTTATTTATTATATGCTGTATATATAGTATATATTAAGTTATGTACAAAATATTTAATACTAATCCACAAAAGTAGCCCATTTAAAATTGAATTTTTGTGTTGTCACAAAAACAAACCCATTTGCACTCAAATCTTGTATACAGTCTTGCCTTTGTACAGCTTTACCTCATCGTTACTTTCACTTTCTGGCTGAATCTCACAGCAATAAAGAGTTGTGATATTTTTTATTGATTTCCACTGAGTTTTATTCTTCTTTTAGATCAAAACACTGAAAGCCGCTGAAGGATGGAATCTGGAACATCTTAAATGAAGCTTATATGCTAGAGAAGAAGAACCATAAAAACCAATTCAGTAGCCATGGTTACGAGATGTCTGGATGAACCTGCAATGTTACTGGTTGTCTTTAATGAGTCATATCTGTATGTCTATGATGCCATTCAAATAGAAGGAAAGGGCGATAAATGGGGCGAACACCCCTCCTTGGTTGACAAAAAGTTTGTTTTTTCCCTTGCTGTTTGATGAACCATCCTAAAAGTGCAAGAAAGACACTCTGGTGCAGTTGAGATGCCAAAGAGGAACCCGTCCTTCTTGACACCAGATTTTTTGAGTGCTTCTTGACTGAAGTGTGAATAAACAGAAGCAGGATTTTAATTTTAATGTTAATTTAGTTAAACGTACATGTTTTTTTCTTTCAGGACTTTAGATTCTCCACAAGGTAAAACAGATTTCTGTGTAGCACAAAAAGGACTTCTATTTACTTCTTTTATGTAAATTGCAAAAAATGTACTTTCTTGTTTCCTTAAATATTAACGGGTTGGTGGTGGCCAATCATGTTTGGGGGCAGATGCCACAGGACACCACTGCTTACAAAGTTAGGAAGTTTGGAATATTATACAATAATTCTATTGAGATGACAGCAGGGTTCTGTTATTGCCCATGGAAACTTCAAGCAACCATGAGGCTTTTCTTCATGATCATTTTCCAGTTTTAAGAAATATTTGCCAAAAGCTAAAGCATAAAGCATTGCTGTGAGAGGAAATGTTATTTTCAGTTGATAATTCTAGCTGCTGTAGAGACTCGGCCTGTTATTCTAATAACCGTCAGGCTCCGAGAAACACGGGGTGCTCTAATTTTTGCAGCGAGACAGGCTCGGACAGGCTCCGCAGAGGAGAAATAATTAATATCCATCATCTTCTCCGGCCAGTGATGGGATCTGACTGACCCCCTGCTTCCCCGCAGACCCGCCCACCTTTCTGCGGGCTCTGACCCAGTTTGGCTGCGGGTTTCCGGCAGGGGGGGTCAGTCTGTCTGCGGGGGAGTCAGTCCGCCTGCGGGGGGCGCTCAGGGGAATTGAGGTCACTCACCACGGCCTCCGCTGGAAGAAGATCCTGTAAATGGAATTTTATTTCTCCTCTGAATATCTGAATCTCTCACAGCCTGAATCCCAGTGCAAAAAAGAACATCAGAACTGTTTCACCACCTACAGAGTACAGAGTCTAAGTTTATTTAGTCTCGCCACTCCCTCAAAACACAGTTATTTGGTCTCTACAATTCCCTCATGTCAACCACCCCTCCCCTTCCAGCAACCTCTTTTTGCCACGCCCCCTACAACACCTCAACATAGTTTTCTGGTGTCCACCCTTCCTTTTGTGTCCCAACACCTTATTCACAACATTATCTCAATGTAACGTCATCTAGCAGCATTAAGATTGAAAGTGTACTTAAAGTATGTGCGTAATTAAAGTAAGTATTTAAAGTATCTGAGTGTTTAAAATGTATGAGTTTTTAAAATAACTTAGGGTTTAAAGTATGTAAGTATTTAAGTATCTGAGCATTAAAACTATCAGAGCATTTGAGCATTTCACACAAGTATTTAAAGGATCTGATTTTAGGGTACGTAAAGTATGTAAACATTTAAGGAATATGAAGGTTTAAAATATCTGAGTATTTAATGTATCTGAGTGTTTAAAATATCTGCAAATTTAATGTACCTGAGTATTTAAATGGGATAGAAATCCCAGAATGTGGTTTGTTTTGGTGTGTGTGGTTTGTTTTGGTGTGTGTGGTTTGTTTTGGTGTGTGTGGTTTGTTTTGGTGGGTGTAGTTTGCTGTTTGTGAGTGTGATTTGTTTTGGTGTGTGTGGTCAGATTTAATGGGTGTGGTTTGTTTTTGGTGTGTGTGGTTTGTTTTGGTGTGTGTGGTTTGTATTGGTGGGTGTAGTTTGTTTTGGTGGGTGTAGTTTGTTTGTGGTGGGTGTGTTCTTGCCTGGTGTGATTTGCTTATGGTGGGTGTGGTTTGTTTTGGGGTAAATGTAGCTCCATCATGTGAACACTATTCACATAAAACAAAAAAAAGAACCAAAACATCAGTGAAGATTAAAGTCCAGATGAGAGAATCGTGGGTCGTGTAGTCTTTGACGTCCTGCAGCCTGACCGACCTTCACTGATGCTCCAAACAAGAAAAAGCTTTTACCGTGAAACACGGTGCCTCGCTGCTCTCAAGCCGACTCGAGAACAACACAAAAAAAAACCTGCACAAAAACACAAAAGTAAAGTAAAAAAAAGGATAAAAGTTGTAGTGCTGATATGTGGTGTGTGATTTTAGCTTGTTAGCTTGTT
>JBBJLS010000016.1:13338019-13345519 GCA_037577275.1 Bryconaethiops microstoma | reverse complement strand
TAAATAAATAAAAGTGCAGCGAGGAGAGAACAGACTTTTTTTTTCAATTTGGGTAATAAAATGTAATATTCCAAAGCAATCTTTTGTTATTCCATTCCATTTTCCATTAAAAGTGACATTTCATCTAGAACAGGCCCTCCAGGGAGAACCTTGTGAGTGTGTGTTCATGTGTGTGTGTGTGTGAGTGTGTGTGTGTGAGTGTGTGTGGTGCGGGGGCTGCCTTGGCTTCCCAGCTGCCTTTGATCAAAGGAAACACCGTTATTTGTAGCCATCAGACGGAACCTGCTGTAATTATGTTCTATGGCGATTCGTGTAATGCATAATTTGTAAAGTCGTATAATATATTGGAACATTCCGGAGCCCAATGGCACTGCAGAACTTTAACTCTTTCAGCACCAGACTTTCACTGAAAACCATTGTTTCAGCACACAGTGAGTCATGGGGCGGGGCTGGTTGGGGGTCACTGAATGAAGTCACACCTACCCCTTATTAAACCCATCTGAATGCTGGAGCCCACATTCTCCACCACAGTCACCAAAACACACACTGAGGGAACAACCTTTTGAAAACACTTATAGCATATTATAGTACTCATTATATATATGCTGTATATGTTTACCGGCTGTGTATATGATACATAAAATACATGCACTCATTGTTTTTATATATTCACTATTTCTTACACACTTACACACCTATTGTAAGGAACATGCAGGCCATGCAGCTCTCAGTGATGAAAAGAAGAAACTCAGTGAAGATCATCTGATCTTCATGTTCAGGTTCTGCCTTCAAACTGACATTGCTAAGTTACTGAAGATAATGAATATATTTAGATGAAGACAGAACTGGAGATATGAGGTCTTGTTTCGACAGTGATGATGATGCTGAGCACACAGTGACCTTAAAGTGTCAAAATTTCATCATGTTTTACTGAAACAAATTTAATATTCACACTGATCCTCCAACAGAGAGAGAGAGAGAGAGAGAGAGAGAGAGAGTATAGGACTGTATCCAGCAGTGATAAAGTATCCAAACATGCTTTGTTTGCCATCAGTAAGCAAAACCAAATCCAGCCTGAGCTTCATACAATCCACATGGAACGTGCCGCTGCCAGGTGTGCGTGTGTGTAAATGTGTGTGTGTGTGTGTGTGTGTGTGTGTCTTTCAGTGGTGGCCTACATGAGGATCTGTGTACAGCTGGAGGAAATCTGGAGGAGCCTGAATTAGAACAGCTGAACTTCAGTGGGACATTGTAGCTCTGCTCACCAGGAGAGAAACCCACCCATATTTCCCACCGTCAGAGATCATCCAGACCTGACCGCTATCCTCCAACAAACACCAAAGGTTAAATAAACAACCAATTACAGTACTATGCAAAAGTATTGAGCCTTGAATCGATATTGAGTAGATTCAGTGAAAGAAATGTGAACAGATGTTTTACTGTGACAGGCTGCAAAGTGCCTAAAGATACAAGGTGCCTAGATAAAGGTGTTCCAACCACTCAGCATTCAGCACCACCAGTATACTGATCACCGCCTGATCATCTGGAATCGTCTGCCACTGTTTCTTCACTGGTTAAGGCATGGGCACCAGAACCAATATAGCACTTTTCTAAATCATTAATTTTGCTCCCCCTCACTTTTTCCTTCCCGTACTACAGCTGAGATGTAGAGCAAGGCCCCCCCTCAAGAAACACCAAGGACATAAAGACAATCAATAGAGGAAGAGACACAAATTAACCTCATCGGAGAGAATCCAGCTCACTCTCCCTCTCTCTCACGCTCTCTCGGTCTCTCTCCGTTTCTCTCTCTCTTTCTCTCCCCCGCTCTCTCTCCCTCTCTTTCCCTCTTTCTCTTTTGTCTCTTCTCTCTCTCTCTCAGAGGAAAATCTGAGTTGTGACTGACAATTATTGCATTTTACTCTCAGCCAAGTTCTGTTACTTACAAGAGAAAGAGAGAGAAAGAGGTAGGAGAGAAAAGAGAGAGGAGAGAAAGAAAGAAAGAGAGAGAGAGAGAAAGGGAGATAGTCTTTCTGGTAGCTTTAATAGATTCTGACATTTGCTATTTCCAATAATCAAATAGAACAACAGTAATAGTTTATGACATCATAGAGAAGAACACACGCAAGCACACACACACACACACACACACACACACACACATTCTTGTACAGCTGTCTTTGTGGGATATTTTCACTGATTCGTGTAATAGCATTCTGCAGCCAGTGCTGGACAGAACGGATAAAATCCAATATCCCAATATTTTCCACATTTTCACAGTATTTGAAATATATTTTAATTCAGTTAATAGTGTTAATGAGCCCATTAACAAAACCCAGCTTGTTTTGACTGTAATGGTTTGTTCTGTTGTCTCCTCTTCAAAATACACAAAAGGAAACCGTACATAGTGTGCTTCTACTGGCACAGACACTGATTTCCAGTTTATTACATTATCTTGCATATAGTGGCATCTATCAGTGTAAAATCTGTGTTCTTTTGTGGCATCAATACTAGTACATCAGTTTAGAAAAAATAATACTAGCTGATCAGTGTTATGCCTTCACTGGCTGGGTGTACATGGAGCCTAATATTTCAATTATATTTGGTACAAAAGCCCAAACTGAATGCAAATGCTTCATACAAACACCTCATTCAAGTCAAAAAGACCCTAATCAGCTGAATTGTCAATCATCCAAAGAGGGCTGCTTAAAATGTTTGGTGAACCAATCAAAAAGATGAACAGTACTATCCAAACCATTCAACCAGATCACATCCTGTCTCTGTTCTCTCTGTACATGCCCTCCGTTTTTATGTAAGTACGAGGTGACGCATGTTTCTCAGAAAAGCAGCCTCCAAGCTCACCTGTACCTCTGTGGAGAGTTTGTTTTTAATACAAACTCTGAAAGAACTGAATATTATTGGACGTCTAGATGGAAGAAAAGCAAGAAACAAGTCAGTGATAAAATGAATGAAGCTGGTATATACCAAAGTACCAAAGTAATTTTTTTTTTAATTCTGAAGACCTTGTACTACAAAGCTAAATCTCACGGAAAAAAAAGTGGATCCAACCCCACCAACTTTCTGCTACAACATTATGGAAGAAGTAATTGGAGACCCATCTTGAGCTGGTGAAGTAAAACACCTGCCACATAAAGCAGTCGAGGAAGACGAATGCATGCTGTGTGCCTGACACACTAGTATTAGATCACTAGTAAACAAGTAAACAGTTGTTTCAAAATCTTCTTTTAGAATAATTT
This sequence comes from Bryconaethiops microstoma, assembly GCA_037577275.1. Lineage (NCBI taxonomy): Eukaryota > Metazoa > Chordata > Actinopteri > Characiformes > Alestidae > Bryconaethiops > Bryconaethiops microstoma. Next base: position 13,342,265 of record JBBJLS010000016.1, on the reverse strand, counting down.
AGAATAATCTTCTTTTAGAATCAGAATGACAAAAAATTGTGTATGTAAACCTGGCCAATTAAGCCTAACCTTAACCTTACAAAGCGACTTTTTTTTGTTGTTGTTTTTCAGTTTAAAAATGTCCTAATGGGGTGACTAACCAAATATATTATAGTCTATCATAATACTGGCCAATCACAGCTGTGATATTTATGATTATTGTGATAAATTACATCACAGTATGTCTCAGTATTCATTTCTTTTTGTGATATCAATATAGAAAACACTTACTAACTGCATGTTTCATTACAAACAAAACAGAATTAGAGCTGTCTAACTGGATCTAGTGCAGTGCGATGAATAAAAATCATTTGTATTCATAGTTTCATAGCAATCTGTTCTAAATTATCAGATGACAATAAATAAATAAATACTGAGACACATATTGTGTATCATGAAAATTTCTAAGGGTATTGTGATATCGCCTAGCTCTACAGTTTCCCATGATCATGGGAACATCTGGTCCCAAAAAGAGCTAAATACACACTTTACACACACACAGACACACACACACACACACACACACACACACTGAAACACCTGCCAGCACTCAGCTGCCATAAACATGCTCCAGAGCACATACCCCACAAATGACCTGGGCATTTGTGCTTGCGCACGAATTTGCACCTTATAAAGCAAAGCTTTACTGTGTGTGCGTGTGTGTGTCGGTGTTAACTCTGAGGAGACAGCGGCGGAAACACAGACTATAGTGACAAAGGAAGAGTGAGAGAGAGAATAACTGCATGTGAAAGAATGTGAGTTAGATAGAGAGAAGGAATGAGAGAAAGAATGAGTGTCACTCCTCCCCAATCCCTCGTTCTGTAAAGTAGGCTCCAGAGACGCCATTTTGGGCCGGATGACAAATGGCTCCTGTCTACCTCACTGAGGGAGAAAGGCATGCTGGGAGATCACTCATTTCCACATAATTACCTCCTCTACAGTCCTCCATTTCCATTCTCCGCACTTCTCCGCTCCTCCCGTCGCCTGTTCTTACGTCCTTGCTATTCTTTACCTCCGCCATGCTCTCATCTATGACTACAGTCACATTTCACATTTTTCACGTACTGAAAAAAAGGAGATGCATTGATTTTACTTGGTGCAACTGTGTACATCATTTCCAAATGCATAAAATGTAGCATTTCAACAGAACTGAAGAGACGCATTATACTGGAAGTGTTGATATATTCGCTTTATGTGGAAGGCTTTTGTGGAAAATGCACCACACTGGTAATCAGAAGGTCTTCTGAGGACTAACTGCACCTGCACTTCATCACCTGGCCCCTTGTGGCCTGACCTGTCTTAATCTTCTCAAGGTTCAAGGTTATTTTGTTCTCATCAGCAGGTGTGTATGTGTACACAGTGATATGAGACCATGGTTGTCCATGGACCACGGTGCATCGTATAGCAACATTCAACAAAGTGTGCAAGCTGGCTAGTCACAGCAGAAACAATACAAACAATACAATAAATAGACTCTACAACAAAATAACAGTATAGTGTGAATGGGATGTAAACCTTCCAGAGTGACTAGTATTGCACCATAAGTATGATATCGCACAGGATGCAGTTAGGAGCTTTGAACAAGGACTGACAGAAACGATACAAACAAGGTAACAGCAGGGTGAATGGGATATAAATCTGAGACAATACAAAAAATAGACCATTCAGCAGTCTAACAGTATAATGTGAAAAGGATGTAAACCTTCCAGAATTAATAATATTGCACCATAAATCTGACACAGCACAAGAGGTAGTTAGCAGCATTGAACCTCCTGTAATCTAAGGAGCATGGTTGACCATAAAACTGAAAGCCTACTCTCTCTCAGAGTGCTGTTCTGAGATCTGTTCCACTGAGTAAGGAGAACATACATAGGAGAAGAGTCTGTTCTTGGATCAGCTTTCCTGCTCTGAGAAAATGTTACTCATATTTTACTCATATTGTCCAAAAACCTTATAGCAGTTGGCGTAACTGGCCTTATTTATTTCCTGTACTGTCTGTTGAACAAATGAAGATGTGTGTACTTCTCAAAGTGTGAAATATACAATATGTGCAGTATTTGTAAAAGAAATCATGTGTGGTTTTAAAAAAGGACATTTGAGGGGCCAGTTTTAGTTTTTGTCAGGAGTGTTGTGCAGGTATACTGCCCACATAACAGACCGTAGGCACGTGCTACCTTTATCCACTGGAATACTTTTACAATTACTGACTGCTGGGTGCACAGTCAAACACGCACCTATAAAGCAGGTGTACCCGATAAAACAGACAAAAACCCAATATTCTGGCAACTGTAGATGTGTGTATGGTTGCGATAATATATATTTATATTCTTTCTTCCTTAACTTCATATCAGTAACATCTGAGATCCCCCTCACTGACTGATTCTCTCTCTCTCCAACATGGTAGCCACCTGTCTTTCCCATTTTCTCTTCTGATTTACACCAGTGCATCATCAAAACGTTATGGTTGGCAAACTATTTTGAAGAATGATGTTATGAAACATACAAGTGACAATCATATGTATATACGAAATTCCCAAGCATCTTTTATACATAAACATTGCTCACAGAAAGCTCATATTTCACACTCTAACTTTGATTAAACTGATTTTACTGTATTAAGCAGGGATGTGCATGTGACTAGACAGCTAGTGACCGAAACAGTTTTCATTCATTCCATTTTTAAATCAAATTATATCAACTTACACCAGTATCCTGCAATATATAAAACAACTTACACCAGTATCCTGCAAAGTCACATAAGGTGGTACAAAACTAGCCAAATAACCATGAAATATTGACTCATGTTTTCTTTTTCAGCCAAAAGTGAAGTTAGGACAGTTAGGAAATTGTACGGCCTGCAGTAGGGATGCCTTTGAAATAGTATTACATGTATCTTTCTAAAAATAGTTTAGCATGTGAAATTGTAACCCCCAACTTAACCTGTTTTCATTTCCACTGCTAAGTGATAATTAAGCTTAATTTTGTCCTCAGCTGAAAGCTCAAATAAAAAATAAAAACAGCTTTTGACTAAGCCACTATTCCAGGAGCCTATTCCAGGAGCCTAGTTCAGAACTGTCCATTGAAGGGCAGACACACAAACCCATTCTCACTTAGGGCCAATGTAGCATCTATAAGTCACGAGATATGAATGTCTTTGTACTGTCAAAAGAATGTGGAGTCGCCAGCGGAAACCCACATGTCTACAGGGAGAACATGCAAACTCCACACAGAAAAAACATTTTGTCAATCCTACTTAGAATCAAATCCAGGACCTTCTCAGGACCTTCTCACCATGAAGTGGCAACACCCACCTCTGCACCACCTTGCCACCATCCTCACAAAAGACAGGTAAATGCCCAGTAGACAAACGATAGCAGACAAAGTGATAACGTGCAAAAATACAGTGGCATCGGCATATTATTTGACAAGGACTTGTTTTGAGAGAGACACTGAGAATCTTTATAGCATTGCAGCATGGGCCTCCATTACCTGGAGGTTTTTGTTTTTCTTTCCCTGAAGGGAGAAGCAATAAGAAATAGCTAGAAGGGTGTGTGGTGTCTTCGATCATTTTAAATCCTTTACACCTGCCTCATAAATAACTGAAATGTTGGTCAGCTGTCAGCCAATGATCTTTGAGACTGAATGTACAATTCTCTAATTATGAGTTTATACCTCATAATGTGGCAGAGTTGAGCTGATTACTTTGTGTTTGGCTTTTAATCCCCAGTTGCAATGTGGTTTATATTTTAAGTTCTTAAAAAACGTGTTTTTGCATTGCCCATAGCCCATTATTATTAATTGGAAGAATTGTATTCAACAGCTTTTTTTTTTTTTTTAGAAGTCCTATCAATGTATCACTCGTCACTCCATTCAACAAGCCGTGCGTCTGTGTGTGTTGGTGTGTTAGGGTGACGCCCGGGGTTTTCTGGTTGCTGCTGATAGTGCTTCTGCCTGCTGCATTATGCATTAGCCAGAGGGGGCCATACAACTACATTTTAATCCACTCATTTTCCACCCTGATAAAGGGATTCTCTCTCTATCTCTTTCTCTGTCTCATTCACCAACTCATCAATCAGAGCAGACCCCTTCCTCGCTCTGTCTTTGTTTGTGTGTGTGTGTGTGTGTGTGTGTGTGTGTGTGTGTGTGTGTGTGTGTGTGTGTGTGTTTTGGGGAAGGGTGGGGAGATCGTATATCTCTGGTGTGCATG
>JBBJLS010000016.1:13290314-13330663 GCA_037577275.1 Bryconaethiops microstoma | reverse complement strand
ATATATAAATCCACATTGTTTGCATTCATGGGTTATTAATTTATGCAAAGTATATTAATATAAATAAAATAAAAATGTTGCATGTTGAAAAGTATGTGTGTACAGCTTTTATGAAACGTTTTATTATTTTCCATGATTATTCTATGGAAAGCACTTTGAACTGCTTCTGGCTAAAAAGCACTAGGTAAATAAAGATCATTATTAAAATGATTTATAGAGCTTCAAAAGCACAATTTATAGGAACAAAGTATATAAACACCACGGAATAACAGTACAGAATAACATTAGTACTTTGCAAATCCATTATTGACAGTAAGTAAGAAGTAATACATTTTTTGCAGCATTTCTCAGTTCAGTTTTGGCTCATTATTCTTGGCAAACCATTCTCAGTTACCCTTTGATTTTCAAAGTAAGTTAATGTAGCAAGATGTAAGTCATTTTAAACCATTTCTATAGGTCTGTTGATCATGAAATTATGGCACGATGCAAATACTAGCATTTTCAAATGGGGAAAAAAATGAAAATGACCAAATTTAAGATAATATCTGCCAGACATCTATAATATCCATCGGACATTTAACGAAGAGGCTTGAAAAGCATTTGCCTTGCCTCTTTTTTCAAAAACTGCCAACAGGAGCAGTGGTGAAATATGTGTATGAGTTTCACTCATCTCTTTCAGCACTTTGCTGCAGCAATGTTTCAGGAGTAGCTTATGGGCTTTCAGGCTTCTTGCCAGCATAATGCATTCAAGCACCAAAATAAAATATCAAGCCCAAAATAAATGTATGCCTATATGATATTGATGGTGGGTCTGGCAACCCATATTTTCACTTAGGGGAGTCACTTTGCAAGCCATCCAGAGCAAATATAAGTAAAAGGTCAGTCATTATGAGCGACTCGCCCAATTCTGCCCCAGACAATTATTCTCTCCTTTTCTCTCTCTACACACTCTCTCTCTCTCTCTCTCTCTCTCTCTCTCTCTCTCTCTCTCTGTCTCTCAGTTTTAGGACATTAAGGTCAGTCTCAGCTTCAGTTGAATTCATTGTAACTAGCTACGTGTGTGTGTGTGTGGAAGTGAGTGTGTGTGTGTGTGTAGCCTTAGGCCATTATATTGCTGCAATATGAATAGCAGACCAATTACTCAGACCCAGATGGGTTGCCTTGTTCCTTAGAGAATGAGGCTATCCTGGCATAACCCTGCTCTGTTCACATACACTCATATGCACATCACTACACACACACACACACACACACACACACACACACACACCTGGGTGTATGCACAAACAAGTAGACATATCTTGTGTTTATGGTGAGAGAGGATTAATGCAGGAGAAGGCAGATTAACAAGCTATTTCTGCAAATGGCTCCAGCTAGTATAATGATGGCATGAACTCAGTACATGTAATTTGTTCTTGATAATAACAAGGCCTGCAACTTATTGTCAAATATATAGACAACACACACCCTTTCACACTTGCATGAGCATAACTCATGAGCCCGATCCCTCATTATGATAGCAATATCGTGCAGATGCAATCTAATAACTGAACATGTAGCTAGAAGCGTTTCTGAACTTTTAAACACCCTCCAAGTGTCTTTGGAAAATGTTTGAACTGTTCACATTTTACATTGGTGGGAGGAGATGGATTTAGGGACATCTTCGCTCCCTGGATATTTTATTCTGTAGTGACGGGTACTTAGTGCCATGGCGAAGTGCCATAGGGGTGTAGTGGTTAATGTGTTCCCCTCCTGGTGCTGAGCCCTGTCTGGGTGAGATTCTAAAGTTCTCCTGCTTTCCATTTGGGATTCCTTGATGTTTTCCTCCCATGCTCTAAAGTCACACATCTACTAGGCAGTCTGGCATAACTAAAATCGTTCAGTTCCAGCTGTAGAAACGCTAACCAGTATTAGTAGCTAGCCAACAGTGTGCGGCATCAAAACTGAACTGGCCAATCAGATCTGAGGTACTATAAGCCACTTAAGTCTCATCACGTAGAACACAAATTCCCAACTTTGGCCCTGGAGTACTCCCTGTCCTGCCTATCCCTGCTCTGACAGCTTTGTTAATTAGTTGATAATTACTATAGATATTCCAGAACCAAGGATGGGAATCACCAAACCTATTCAGTCTCACCATACGATTCCAATTGCATCCAACTAGCCAATCAGAGCACAACTTTAAAACAGCCTATATTCAGCTACCCACCAAAAATCCAGGGCACAGAATCAAGGTCCAGGATTTAAGTAGCCAATCAGAGCACAGCACTCTAATTGCAGCACTCAACTCTTCAGATTGCAGGAATTGACTACCTTATAAGATTCCAGAGCACAGGTTTTAGCTTGCCAATCAAGTAACCAATCAGAGAACAGCAACTGAAAGCTTCAACCATTTTAATCAGACCACAGTATTCATATTGATGCATTCACCTGTCAGAGTGCAACATTGAAACAGTCAGTCAGATTGGAGTTTTCAAGTAGCCAATCAGATCACTGTATTCAAAAAAGCCAATCTAAACACAGCTTTCAAAGAGCCAGTCAGAGTTAAAGCTTGGTTTCCTTGCTCTCATAGCTTCACCTCTGCATGCAGTGAACAGACAGACATGCATTCAAAATCACAAAAACATTCACAATCACAAAAAAAAGATCCAAATATTACTGTAAAAAACTATTGATACAGCAGCAGAGAGTCCCTCCATAACATTTATATCACGGATGAAGGTGGCACCTGTGTTTCTAGGTGAAGAGACTACTAGTTGTGGCGGACACCGAGCAGCACTCTGTGAGCTGTTTTGCACTTTTATTTCTAGAGAGTCCACAAATCTGTAGGCCACACACAGTTTTTATCTCAAACTTAACAGAGAATTCAACAGTGACTTTACATTTATAGCCACGGTTAGTTAAGGCATTACACAGGGGTTGATGCATAACAAGTGTTCATATGAGTATCGAAGGAGAAACCAGTTTACAGAATGATAACAGTTTTGTTGGATTTGGTAATTATGACAATATCAGGACTATTTGGAGAAATTATCAAGGGTTGCACGGGCAGCAAAATAGGCAAAAGCTCTTTAATGGTGATTTCTACACAGACACACGTAATAACATTTATACATTCTCACACACTTATACCTTCATTATTAAGTCAACTTCCTTTAATACAAATTCGCATGATTATAGCAGAATGAGTTTCAAGACAACTTGTCAATGTGCATGAATGAGATATCAGTTAGTAGAACTTTAGCACACAGTTTTCATTACAGTCAGTTGCAAGGGAAGCGGCCTGACTGGAACTTATTAACAAAATGATTACAACCCTCTTGCATCTGCATACCTCAGAGTGGCCAAACCAATTGAGAGAGCATAGAAATACAGAGTTGTTTCCCGCTTTTGAACACAAGCCTAAGATGCATTGTTCTACTCCCACAGTGATGTTAACTGTTGAGAGTTGATTATAGTCTAAAGAAATGTGGAAAAGAGAAAATGATAGTGAGCCTTGAGAAAAGTGGTTTGCATCAGTAAACCATATGAGACCTAGTGGAATATATATGTATCAGCTAGAGGAGTGAAGTTTTAGGGGTTTTTTTTTCTCCTGAATGTCAGTTATTGCATTTCTCTCTTTAATAAGTCATGAAGTTAATTCCCAGTTGGAATTTTTTTGCATCAGTGGACTTGTAGCTGACAGCTGTTGAGCCTCTTATTATAAAACCTAAAATAGTCCATTGTGACAAGCTCTCAGACATCATTACCAAAAATAGGGATAAAAAGATAAGCTAAGTGCTATTTTGTCTTACCTGACTGCACAAGTTGGCACCAAACATTTTCTTTTTTATTCGTTGGCTCCTGATTTCCGCTGTTGGCTATTGAACTATTTTAAACCTGTGCTCTAGGAGCCCGTCACTTTTAATAAAGACAGGATAAGACAGTCGCAAAAAAGAAGAGCTGTGTTTAATTCCAATCACTTTCCACCAAACGCCCCAAGCAAGATATTTCACTGAAAGATTACGATAGATTAAAATGCGTACATTAAGTATCAACACATTAAGAGCATAATTTTTGTAATGAGGAAACAATTAATGCAAATGCTTAAGAAAGTAATGGAATAAGCAGTCCTCGGGCATGAGGCCTGAAAGCTTCTATCCAAAGCTGGGACTGATTCAGTGATGAATAGAAAATGAAAAAGAGCAAAAGAAGAAAAGTGAGTATGCAAGCTCCCTTCAGTGAGCCTCTAATGGTGCTTCTCAGCGCCTGCCAGGAGGCCCAGGACAGCAAGAACAAACAGTAAACACACACACACATACACACAGACACACACTGGACATATGGGACGGTTCTAATCGTCTGCCCAGTCATTTGCATCCGTCCATCCGGTCTGTCCAATGTGACCCCTCCCTCTGCCTCCATCCTCATCCCCCCTCTACTAGAACACCTGTTTGATTTCTCAGAGACAGATTAGCACTTTCTCCGCCTGACAGAAAGAAACAGACAAAGGAGTGTCATCCTCTTACAGACATTCAGCACCAATTAAGTCCATCATTGCTGCGCGGAAGCACTTTTCAGATGGACTTAGAGCGGAGTAAGTGGACTTAGTCATTCAAACTGACCTAAGGCCATCTCAGGATTCTCTGACACCATACAGGAAAGGAGAAGTACATCAGAAATCAGTTCTGTAAGATCAACTGGAACTGCATATTACTATGACTTAATATATTGAAAAAAATTATGCGCTGCATTAAACTAATTCTGTTTCACAAAAAAAAAAAGATGTCTTCAATTTACTCCATTCAAACATGTACATCATTTACACATGAATAATCAACACAATATCAGCCCCATCATCATCAACCGAATGCAGACTAATAGACTTTTGTGTTCATGCACGGAATTTAATTTATGTGGAAATGATGTACATATAAATTCAATACATCAAATTCTGATTCATTAACTATGTTGTTGCACATACAATGAAAATAGACATTAACTAAGGTGAAAAGACAACATTTAGACAACATAATAATAATAATAATAATAATAATAATAATAATAATAATAATAATGATCATCATCATCATCATCATCATCATCATCATCATCATCATCATCATCATCATCATTGATCAAATAAAATACTGCCAGATATAAGAGTCAGGACTGATACCTGCAACACAGCACATAATAAATAAATGTAATATTCAGTTAAATTTCTTGAAGAGATTGTTCTTCATTCAACATTTGAAGAGGGAGGGATTCTACTTTTCTACTTTTCAAACTGAAAACAAGCTTGTCCTATGTGTGTCTTTACATCTATGTATCAGCACTGATTTTTATTTGGCAATATCTTACCTGAACAACAACAACAACAACAACAATAATAATAATTAATAATAATAATAAGCCTTAATTGATTAGACTTTTTATACCAAGTGAGCAAATGGGACCCTTTTTTGAAACTGCAAATAGAACAAAAGTACAATAAGCATCCAAAATCATTCTGTCACCCAATTTATGTGGGTTTTGTGTTGCTTCTCAAAAACATATAAATGAAAACATTCAGCCACTGAACCTCCAATCCAGCTTCATCACAACCCTTATCCATTTCCAGCATTTCGTTAATGTTGGCAGGAGTTTTTATTTAACTTGTGCTCCCAGGTTTTTTTTAAAGTTTTCTTCGGAACCCCTGAAAGTAGCACACTGCAGCTGCTGAACTGTCTGAAAAGAAAAGCATGTGTCACTTGGGGTTGGGTCTTCTAGCCTCGATGTTCTTTACCTCCACTTTCTGAGCAAAGCTACAGTTTTTTTTTTTGAGAGGAACATGATGACATACTTTTGCACTGTTCTGAATCGGAGTTTGTCACAGCCTCAGGGAACTTTACACAACAACTTCACAACAACATTTTCATTCTCCTTCATGAAGTCGAAGTGACCTGATTATTATTTTTTTTTCTTCACTGTGAGAGGAAATGTTGTAAATTGTAATGAATATGCATGCCAGGGCTGAAAGTAAAAATGTTTAGCATATTCATGTTTATTCAAAGGTTCATTTTCCATTTGACTTCCTCCTTGAATGAATGGTGCACAAAAAGAAACTGAAACATTATACACACCATGATGTGAAATTTAAATACATTAATTGAATTACAAGTTCATAGGTCTATATTACTCCATAAACATGGGCCTTAGTTCTACTGACCCCAGTATTAAGTGCACTATGGCAGGAAGCATCTGGTGGAGTTTCCCAAAAGCGAGCAGTTTCTTCTGTGTTGTCTAAGCTCTGACATGAACATGAATAGATGGGTCAAACTGTGGAACAGGCCAACATAGCTAAATCTGTTTGAAAACAATGAATTCAAAACAGCATGTTTTGTGGTTCTGTGGGACTTAGAGGTCTCGGAGGTAAATGGTATGTTTTAAAACTAAATCACCCTCGTTTATATAAAAAAAAATAAAATGACTGTAAAAAAATTACATTAAAAGAAATAAAATTACTGAAATTACTGTAACAAGCACGTGGAACAACCTTGTGACCACCAAGCATGCTGAGATGCTGCTAGAAATATTAGTTTTTTCTGGATATAGTACAGTTTACACTGAAAATATTTTGTTATTTAGTCATGATTGTTGAGACATATCTAAATTATGCCAAGGTTAATGGTGGTTTAAATGGCTCAGTTATAAATAATCTTACAAAATTACAGTGCACTATTTGTAGTGCTGCCGTCTTGTTAAACATTCAGGTAGTTTTTCTCTCCTGCTTGTTAATGTGGAGATACAGCTTCGCAGACAGGCTGAGTAACAGGTGTTTATAAATGTAGACCTCACAGGAAGCCCCGTCACTGCCAGCTTCAGCGAGCCACTCAAGCAGAAAGCCAGCATGCTGGAAAATCGCTGTCTGGCGCTTCGCTTCCTTCAAAGACCAGTCAGGATGTTCTCTTGTCACCAATAGCAACCAGGAGGTACTTTTTTTTTCTCCAACATTATTAAACGAAACCTGTTCAAATGCTGCAATGTCAAAATACTTCGTCAAGGCTAATACAAATGTTGATATAGTATTTTTGGAAACTGAAAACTCAAAGGCTTTGTAGTAAACATTAATATAGCTCAGTGTAGATCTCAGGCCTGATGTTAGTGTGTCATTTAGTGGGTCAATGTCCCTCCAATCGATAGGGTTGGGATATAACAGAATACAAGTGTTCAAAATACAGAAATGAAGTATGTGTTCAGTTCATGTTACATTCTGAAAAGGCAGATACTGAAGTAGTAGACATGTCTAAGAGTCATTTTTAGCACCGAACCGCCCAGAGGATTGAGGGAGTGGCAGTGGAGTGAAGCAGGCAAAGAGACGGAAATAGGAAAAAAGTTGCAAATTCTGTATATATAATGTCTTACATTTACAGCAGGATTGTGACTCTTCTGTCCAACTCTTCTGGCATACTTGCACATGGCAAAAAAATCTATCAAAGTGAAACCATGTCATACACGCCTGGTCTAAAAGGCTACATTGATTAACATAGGAGGGTTTGCATCACTTTGTATTGGCTGCATTCTTGGGATTCTTTGTCGTATGCCTGTCTGTTTTTCAGACATCCCACTCATGAATTGCTTCTGGCGCCAGGCCTGAGTACATTTAGGATAACTCAAGAACCTGTTTGTGCGTGCAAGCGTCCGTGTGTGTGTGTGTGTGTGTGTGTGTGTGTGTGTGTGTGTGTGTGTATGTGTGTGTGTGTGTGTGTGTGTGTGTGTGTGTGTTTTGTGTTTCATGGCATCTCTGAAAAAGAGCTTTTTGCTGCCAGCATTTTTCAGCTTTGTAACTATTGTGCATCATTTGGTTTGAAAGGGCTGCAGGCTACATTATTTATACATCCCACAGCACCAGAGACATCTCAGGCTTAACACGCAACTTCTCTCTCTCTGTGTCTCTCTCTCTCTTGCTCTCTCTCACCACCAATTGCTTCATCGGTGTGGTCGAAAACAGATCATAATATTGTAGCATTAAATCCAAGCAACTCAGCCCACAGTGGCCCACAAATCTCTTCTCTTATTTGCTGGTCTGGAATCAATGATGAGGCATTCTGCTGAAATATTTTATGCATAATAGCTGACGGCAATATGGTGATATGTTAACTGTGTTGTGAGAAATTACTTCCCGATGCGCATTTCTAAATACATCATGAGTATAGGCAGCACTTCTAGAACACTGAACAACTGCATAAATCATACAAGGGATGGATTCAGGCCAATCATAAGAACTGTAAACAACAACAATCAATGTATAGTAACTACATAAACGCTATAGTAGCAAATAGCAGCTTGAATTTCAGCTCATCATGTCATTATCTTTTTTCTTAATTCATTTTTTTGCATGTGTTTGACTGTTTCACCAGTATTTAATAAGTAAGTTCTAAATGTGGCAGTACCGTTTTCTCATGCATGCATTCTAATAAACAAATATCTGGACAGAAACAAATATTTTGATAAATGCTGTGTATATTTGGCATACTATGAGTACATCATAACTGGGATGTTCGGTATGTACCGACATGAAGATAAATTTATTTTTAAAATGATGGAACTGTGAATGTGACCCTGAAGCAGAAAGGAAATGATGGAGGTGCTGGAGGGGGTCTGAGTTGGCACGGGGCACATATGTTAATAAACACATTATATAGCTCGCTGACAGTAGAGGTGACTCTGCTCATGATATAAGACCTGAGAGGTGAAGCTACCTCTGAATGTCACCATGGTGGTGATGATGATGATGATGATGATGATGCACTGCGTTCTGCTGGCTCTGATCCAAATGGACTCTCTCTATCCCACCATTATTAAAAAGCATCCGGCGTCCTTTCCAGACGTCCGACTCTGGAAATAAATCAGAAAATATGGCGGAGACAAAGGGATGAAGGGATGGCCAGAGAAACAGAGGCTGGCCCAAACTCTACGCCACACTCTGGGGTTGAGTGGATTGATTTCCGGAAGAGTATATTTAGTGATGTCCAGGAGGTTCACTGCAAAATACAACAAATGAGCTTCTCCAATGATTTGACTACTGATATGTCTACACTATATGTGCAGCACAAAAAAAGAGTTATTGAAATAATAATAATAATAATACATTTTATTTATAAGCGCCTTTCACGACTCTCAAGGTACAGAAGTTATCCAGAAATAAAAGTTAAACAATTGACCAATTAAATTAAGAAGAGTTTATAATCCTTTTTAAGAGTAAATCATATTACAAATAAATGTTTTAAGTTCTTTTTTTAAAGCAGACAGAGGATTGTGTTCGCCTCAGATGTTCAGGGAGGGCGTTCCACATTGGGCACCTTAAGCGCAGTTAGTTTAACCGCACTCTCCACGGATACGACGGGCCAGTTGAATATCTTTAGACATGATGGTGACTCTCTTGGCCTGGATGGTGCACAGGTTCGTGTCTCTGAACAGACCCACCAAGTAAACCTCACTGGCTTGCTGCAGGGCCATGACGGCGGAGCTCTGGGAGCGGTCTTGAAATCCTGAGTGATCTCACGCACCAGCCGCTGGCGCTGGAAGGGCAGCTCTGTGGATTTTTGGTAACGCCGGATCTCTCTCAGAGCCATGGTGCCGGGCCTGTAACGGTGTTGGTTAGACGTATTTGAATTGTTCTCCGCTGTGAAACTCAAAGTAATAAATACACAGAACACCTTCAGAGGTAGGACATTTATTCCTTCAGTTACTGGAGTAGTTCATTGTTGCTTTAGCTTGGTGAACAGTTTTCAAGGTTATTGATTACACAAGAGGGAACCCATGTCTTGTGTCTTTGAGTTAAAGACTCAAATAGTCTCATCATCAGTCATGATACAGAAATAAGCTCTGTTCTGATTGCCTGCCCTATAGAGGTGGGTAATATGGGTCTACAGAGTGAAAAATCTTCCCCAGGTTTTTGTTCCAAAAGTCTGGCTTTTCTAGTTTGCTTAAACTCACAGCTGAGGTATCCAGGCTGGCAGAACAAATCCTGAGGAGTAGTTTTACTTTCTGAACCTTAACTACCCACCTCTGCCACCCTTTATTGTGCTTAAAAAAACAGCACTCCTTATAACTTCACATGAAAAGGTGAAGCTAAACTGCTGCAGGATGAACAGGTGGACAGAGGTGGATCAGTGACTGAATGGTACATTTTGAAACTTCAGTAACATTTGCATACTTTATTTAAGTTCAGTTCTTCTTTACACTTGTAAATGTTTGTTTACACTTGTTTACTCTTGTAATGTTTATTTGAATATATTTTTCCTACATTTTTTATTACTTAGTTCTAACAATTATTGTAACAATATTGCAGACGTTCCCAGACATTTCAGTGGCATATTTCACTACATGTTGTACTTGCTTAACTGTGTATGTGACAAATAAAAACTAGACTACAATTGTGACAGAAACTGGACTGATGATACTATAGTGGACATCTGTTTTGCTTTATCATCCAATTGCCACAATCTAAAATTATACAAACACTCTGGGGGAAAAAATGTAAGGCTGTTGCCCAAACTTCTTTAAGCATTTACTCAGAAACACCATTACTCACAACTGTCATTCTTAACAAGAATGATCTTACCAAGAACCATCTTACACCATCTTACCAAGAATCATGATCATAATCCACGCGTTGCATCACACTACTAGATGTATCCTTCCTTTCTTTGCGTGCCTTTACACATATTCGTGTTTTCCTGCTTGACTTTCAAAAATTAAAATTTTGTTCTGAGTTCAGTTTGTTGAAATAAGATCTAATGCCAGTGGCCAGTAAAGCCATTGGAGCTGAAGCTGGCTTAAACTCTTTTCTGAAAATCAGGTTTGGTTTTCTCAGTCAGTAACAGGGATTTGCTGTTCAGTAATCCATCGCTGTCTGTTCACATTCAGGCAAGATTAACCCACTTTCCCTCATGTGCAGTTATCTAACATGCCTGTCATTATGTCATTAAAGAAAGCAGCCTGATCAGCATGAACTGAAGCATAACCCCAAAAACCCAAAATACTGTGAATGTCCAGATTAGTGAATCTTCAGATGCACTTTCTCTACAAGCGGAGCGAAAAAAAACGCTGCTGCAGTTGCCTCTTAAATCGAGGTGAACTGTAAATGGTAGTCATCTGAAGTGAGGGAGATGTAAGGCAACTTCAGAAGCTTTTCATAATTCAGGTCACACACCCACACCCACACACACAGGCCACTAAATGTGCCTGGGCAAAGATGAACTCAATGAGAAAAGCACAGTGGTCAGCAGAAAGTGAATGGGCTATGGTACACTAATGCGCTTCGCTAACGCTAATGTTGCATTCTCCAGATGTGCCTGTCCTCAAGGTCGTCTCTACCTGCTAATAAAGCATGATTAGCATTCAGGCTGCCTCCGACTAATGGCTAAGAGGATCTTTTATGCTTTCCTTTCCCGAGAAACATGCATGTACTAATTAAGGTGTACACTGTGAAGCAACAGTGATGTGATTTCAGACTAGTTGAAATGTTGGACTTGCTTTATGACCTACATAGCATAGGTCAGCTGACTTGCTACCTAGACTGCTCCACTCACTTCCACACAAACCCAAAACAGCATCTGTGTCCTTAAATTGAGGTTATTCATTGAGAAACCTCACAAATAGCTTTTACCTTCGACCTCAGCACTGTAGCACGTAGCATACATTTAAAAACAGGACAGTACTTATCCTCATCACTCCTCCATCTTTTCTCTAATCATTCTCACTGGAAACACTGTTAAACACTGTCATGAGCCACTGGGCCTCTGCTGTTCGTCCCATGTACACACACATATGCACAGCACCCATAATATTAAAACCAGCTGCAGAATATTGTGTAGGACTCCCTCGTGCTGCCAAAACAGCTCTGACCCATCAAGGCACAGGACCTCTGAAGGTGTGTTTGTATCTGGTACCAAGATATTAATGGCAGATCTTTTAAGTACCTGTAAGTTGCGAGGTGGGCCACCAAAGATCGGACTAGTTTGCCCCACACAACTGCTTGATCAGATAAAGATCTGGGGAATTTGAAGGCCAAGTCACCTTGAATTCTTTGTCATGTTCCTCAAACCATTCCTGCACACTTCATCCAGTGTTGCATGTCACTTTATCCTGTTGAAAGAGGAAAGACAAAAAGGGGTATATTTGGTCTGCAACAATGTTCAGAGAGGTGGTGTGTCAAAGTAATGTTCATATGAATGCCAGGACGCCAGGTTTCCCAGCAGAACATAGCCCAGAGCATCACACTGCCTCAGTCGGCTTGCCTCCTTTCCTTACAGCATGGTGTTATCTCTTTCCCAGGTAAGTGACACACACATCATTCACATGATGCAAACAAAAATGTGATTATCAGACCAGACCTTCTTTCATTGCTCCATGGTACAGTTCTGATGCTCATGCGGCCACTGTAGACCCTTTCAGCAGTGTTACAGAACTACCTGCCTTCTGTGGGATTGGACCAGATGGGCCAGCCTTCATTCGCCATGCACATCAGTCAGCACTGGTTGGCTATGACCCTTCCTTGGACGCTTTTAGTAGGTATTAACCATCGCAAACCTGGAGCAGCCCACAAGACCTGCCGTTTTGAAGATGCTTTGTCTAAGTTGTCTGTCCATCACAATTTGGCCCTTGCCAGAGTCACTAAGATCCTTATGCCTGTGCATTTTCCTGCATCCAACAAGAACTTTACATATCCTATCCATCGATAGGTCCCATTGCAACAAGATAATTTTAGCTTCACCTGCCAGTGGTTTTAATGTTGTGGCTAATTGGTATATACTTGAAAGGTAGTTTCCATATGAACCCATGCACTGTGCAGCAAGCTTCTGGTCACTAAAGGGACTAATTATGGAATGGACTACTCCACTAGCATGCCAGTAACATGTTTTATTTAAGCTGTCCAAGCCATAGCTCAGAGCAGACGGAAACAAGCTGTTCCTGGACCTCTTCTGACTCCACACATTTCTAATCCCAGTCTTATTAACCCTGCATGCGGGCCAGAGGTTCATTTGGCCCTTTTACAAGCCCCCATGATAAGAAGGTTCTGAATGAAACAAACAGACAGTTCTCCTCCTCATCCAATTCATTTTCCTAGTTTAAGAGTAAAACACTTCATTTGCTACAAGGTATTGTATACACATTAAAAAATCAGAAACATATGATTTTAATTAATGACTCTGGAACAGTCCCCCATCCTTTACATTTTTCTCCCATGATAGATTTTTATTTTACCAATTTTCTGCCCAAATTAGTCATCTTCAGTTTCACTCAATAACTAGGATTCCCCCAGTCACATCATACCAGCACTGAGAGGGTGAACGTACACTGGGAGGGTGAAGCCAACAACTGCATCTATTCAAACTGATGCTAATTCAACATCCTTGGACAACTCTAACTACCAATTCTGTCATGTCCACTAACAGACACACATGCTGACTAGCATCGTGTTGAATGATTGGAGGAGAGGTATCCTACCCACCCGGAGAGTGCACAATAAATATTTTTAAGTAAAAGGTTATAACCTGTTTATTTTCTCACATATTCGAGTAATTTAAAAGACCAGGTAGCCAGTCACCAACCCATTTCTATCCTAGACTGTTCTGTCTCACTGTCTCCTTTTATTGCTTTTTTAATCTGATAGTTGTTCATTCTATCTTCTTCTTTGTTTTAGGTTACTCGTAGTCCCCGTATTTGATTCTCTTCTTTTATTTGATCAAATGTGTGTCTTACTTTAGTTGATTTTATTGCGCAGCACTTTGGTTGACACCTGTTGTCTCTTAAATGTGTTATATCAATAAAGATGACTTAGTTTGATATTACGGAGATACTACAGTGTTTTCCAACCTAATCTCTGGCTGCCAGATCGGCAGCATATGGTCGATCACCACAGACAATAATTTTGATGTGTTTCCTTGTACTTAATTAAAGAACAGAAAACTGAAAGGCTCAAAACACACTCATGGTAGAAGTGGATGAGCAAACTCTCCAGTATGTTTTCTATCTACAAATATAAATGCTGCAGATGAGGCAGATGGAGATTAGTGTGAACACTGTATTCCTTTCAGGTGTTGATAACATCAAATATTAAACAACAGCGTAATGCTAACAGTTTTTTTTAACCAATGTGGAGCATAACACTACTGAGTCTTGCCCCACAATTGGGATTCACAGTCTCAGCAGAATAAGGTGATTCTATGGCCAGTGTCCCTGAGGACACAGTTGTCTACATGGACATATGGCTCAGCGGAAGATGTAGAATTCTGCTCCAAGCATGTTGGTGTGCAAGAAAATGCATGGAAAGCATGTGGCAGACTACACAGAAATCAAAAGAGGTGCATGTGAACCTTCTCCAAACCCTGTCACAGAAGTCACAGTGCTGTGTGATAGAGGTTAGAGTAATAACATTGGGAACTGACCGTGACTAACTGAGATCAAAATAGTTCATTCCCATCTCTAGTTATAAGATGTCCTATTTGAAGGGTAATGTAGGTATACATGTTTCAGTCTCTAAAAAAACACATCACTTGGGTAATCGTAAAACAGATGAAATCCCTCTAGACTTTGCAGTTATCTAGCAAAGTGCCGTTTCTCTTCGGCTCTTGCTGAACGCCCGTGCCCGAGCCCAGATGAACAGTCTGTTCTCTGCACAACATAATGGAGTAATAATGAGCTCAATACAAAACCCCAATGCAGTCTCGCTCCCTCCCCTTTAGTGTTGCACCATAAGTGGTCCCCATATGTGGTACTGTAAACCTTCACAGCATAAAGGTACCCAGGGGAACTGGGCTGACCTTTGCTGAACCTCTCCAGCACAATAGAAGTGAGGAAATATTTACACGTAGCAAATTGAACTACGCTTCAAAGAAAGAATCAAGAGCACCATGTTGAAGTATTATTGACAAGCAACATTTAAGTTAAGATGTTATATAGGTAGTAACTGCTGTACGTACTATTTGTAATAGCCTCATTATTCTTTGAGTGCAATTACGTTGCACTTAATACCTATTTGTTCCTACTTACTTAAACAGTTGAATGCCAAAGTTTTGCACCTCCTGTATAATTACATATTTTATTGATTCATACTCTACAAAGAACACATTTCACATTTTAATGTACACTGGATGCTGAAATGTGGTCTGTACAAAAGTTTCCCTATATGTTAAACCCTGCCAATAAATAGAAACTGGGAACTCAATTGTGCAGGAAAATGACATATTTAATGTTTAAATTAACAAAATGCCACACAAGGGGTTTCAGGTGACTGTAAATTTGTTTTGTATTTGTAAAATAACTACATTTGGTCAATCCGACATATAACAACTTCATTCACTACCATCTCACTGCTCTATGCACACACACAACTACTCAATATCACAAATCTCGTTATCAGTGGATTGTTTCACAGCTTGCATGCCCGCCCTATAAAAGTCATTTTATATAAAGACCACTGAGAAGTTAGCAGAATCCATATTCCTCCAGACACTTTCCTCTCTTTCATTAAGCCCCACTTAATTAATAGAAAAAGGAAAATTACATTTCTATCGACACCCAGCCGGACTGAGCGCATAGTTCAGCTTTGAAGGGTTAAGGGGAGGGGGGGTGTATGAGCTGGGTTAGTCTTGTTGAGGTGTTGCTCAGAGCAGATGGGCCTCGCAGCAGCATTTTTCAGGGGACCCCTCGCCCCTCGTCAGGGCCGCCGGAGTCCCACATGAGCAGGGAGAGGGGAGCCAGGTGGCCACGGCCCCTTGGACCAGCTGGGAGAGTGATGGGCCATCTGACATTCAGGGAGAAAATGATACACTTTCCACAGCACATACTTTGCATGTCAATACCTCAACGCCACAATAAAACATACAGAGAGATGGAGGCCGATCAAGGAATTGAGTTAATTATCGTGGCAGTCTGCTCTTTTTTTCTTTCTTTATTTTTTTTGGGGGGGGCCACTCGAGATAGCACAGTGCCAAGAGGATAATGAGATAACAGACCCAAAATGTACAATGCCTGCAGTAAAACACTGTAGAGTGAATGAGACATTTATACTGTAGCCACAGAAAATCAGCTCAGGGGGAAAGTGCAGGTTAAAATATAACTTGACACTTCATGTTTACTTGTATTCTGACTTTTTTTATAGCAGCTGATATTTGCAGCTGACATTTGTCCAACAGGTAAATAATAAATAGCTGCTTTTTCATCAATAGGTAGTTTGACTGGTGTCAATTAGTGAAGACCTGTGATGTAGTGTGTTCAAATTGCAGGGTGGTGCCGACAGACTTGTCACTTTTTCACTCTTTTAACTCGTTATCCACTATGCAGCAGTAATCCCAGAAAAAGCTCAGCGTCTCCTGGGACCCGGCCTACAGTGAGAAGAAGGCATCTGCATGACCTTTTAACCTTTAAGATTACCATGAGTTGGGGGTAATTGAGGCTTCCCTTCTTTTTTTCGTTTTCTTTTTTCTTTTTTTTTTTACTCATGTTAGGGTCAGCCAGGCGTTCCCGAGTGACCAGGAGGCAGGGTCAGCAGCTGACATCCTCTCTCTCTCTCGCTCGCTCTCGCTCTCTCTCGTGGATCCTCCTCCCACCTGTTATTTGTGAATACAATAAGAGTGGGTGAAACACAAGAAAGTCCTCGTATTTAAGCGTTTCCCATTGTTCCATAGCTGCTCATATGACATCATAATTTAGTCGTAGACATATATACAGAATTAGATTGTTGATGATGTCACAATACAGACACAGTGAAGCCACTGAGCCGCCACATTGGTATTTAGTCTCTACACTGTAAAATTAATGCTGGTCTATGAGCAAAATGTAAACAAAAATGATGTGTGGTGCATTTTCCTGCAACCGTATCCAACTTATGGGTTCTGACAAGGCATGTTGTGTATAAGTATCCATGTAAAAAGTTTTATTTTATGAGTAATAAATCCTAATCTATGTGATCAGATCTATTATATCACAAGGATGGGCATTGTCAAGTTACAATTTTGGACAGTTTAACCGTACCGGTAACTTATTTTTCACAAATTTCACTTCATATATACACGTGTATTTATGAAGTTAAACATGTGAAACTATACTAAGCAGCCCATATTTTACAAGGTCTCAGCTAACTGGCTCAGCAGAATGGCTAAAAGGCTACGAGGCTAAGTCAAGATACTCCGGTAACATTTAAAATGAAAAATTAAGTATTCTATGAGAAACTACAAAAGAAAGTAAAGAATATGTCACAGCCATGTTTTACTAGTTAAAAATCCTTGTTAACATCATAATATATTACATTGAGTACTTGGATGTGAAAATAGTTTCAAACAGCTTGGTGCTAACATTGTATAATGACTCCCATAGCAAAATAAGATTGTTGTAATGATAGAAATTTAAAAAACGCTTTTCAGAGAATAATAATATAATAATAATAATAATTATGAATAATCACATGTGGTCCTGTGCGGAAAACAAAAAATACAGTAGATTCCGTGTCATATTTTAAAGAAAAAGACTTTACATGACTGTAGATATTCACTATTTCATATTCACTATACAGTAACCCCCCATTTTTACATGGTTCAGCAATCACTGCTTCAGTCTATCGCTGCTTCAGTCTATTTTCTTCTGAGAACCGAACTAATAATTGTTCGCAGAAACCCCTCTGCATTGTTTTTGCATTTGTGACGTCCGGGCCTCGTCCGCCACGCCCCCTCATCCTCCTACTGGGTTGTTTATGTTTGGGCACGGCACTTAGCAACCCAGCAGAGGACAAGGGGATGTGGCGGACGAGGCACGGACGTCACAGCTGTTTTCGTGGCAGTATATAATTTTTCATGCATTAGAGTGCTAAATAATTAAGAAAAATATAATTTACTAATTTTGTAACATAAATATTAATGTAAATTTAGCTACATTTCCATATAAAAAAATAACTACATTTTTTGGTACTGTCCAGAGAACACAAAGAAACCGCTGTACTCAGAGGCGGGAGGTTTGAAAGTAGCCAATTTGAGAACATTATTTCTCCTTGCTGCTGCCTATTGACGCATCCCTCGCAGCTGCAGTTCAGAATTTTCCCTGTGGAGCATCTCGAGTGTTCTTGTGTTTTTTGTTTTGTTCCTCTTAAAGCCCTGCATTTTTATTACTGTAAATGAAATGAATTTAGTACTGTATTTACCTGTTTATACCAAAGAAAACGACAGCACATACCAAAGAAAATGCGTGTGCATGAATTACAGTACAGTCTATATAGGAGTAACATTGGTATTTTACATTCTAGCACTGCGGGAGTTCAATGTAAACTGTACAGTACGAATACGGGATTATCTTTACACTTTCTTTAGCGGCAATGACTTTAAAAAGAAATTAAAGTGTTTTGGGAGCATATATGGGGGCATATTTAGGGTTTACACTATAACATTTTTTTATTTTACCACATCACAACAACACAGTTTTTCACTATACGTGGGTGCTCTTGGAACGTAACCCCTGCGATAAGCAGGGGTTTACTGTATATCATATTTAATATTATACATCAATTTAGTGCATTCATAAAGTGCCTTTTACAAACAATTCTAAAAAAAATTAAATTAATTCATCGTTTACTGGCAGCATAACATTTTCATTATCTGAAATGCAAGGTATAAACCAGACCAGCCACACACAAACTGCATTAATTCTACATACTTTCATACAAAGGACATAAAAGTCTTTACCATAGGTACTATAGCAACCATTATGACATCATCATTATTTATTGATTGTTGGGAAAGCTGAGAATGTTCTCAGTTTTAGTGCTAACATTATATACTGATTCCTATAGAGAAAATAAGCATTGTTGTAATGACAGAAATAAAAAACAACATACTTTTAAAGGTAACATGCATATAATTAATGATCACCTGTTGTACTGTGTGGAAAACAAAAAATACAGTAGATCTTAAACGTAGAGCTCAAAGTCTTTACCATAGCTACTAAGGCAAACATTATAGCATCCCCAGTCTTCACTGATGGAAAAAAGTGAGAATTGATCTTTTGTTTCTGGAAGTACTCAGGACGACTGCACACTTGAAATGTTGGTGTTTATTGCAAAATGGCTTGGTCGGTACACTCTGACCTTTACAGTTCGCTCTCTACTCTACATAGCCCACACCCACCTGACCTGAGTCAGAGGGGCCTCATGTCTTTGTTCATGTGGCTGGACTCAGCATAGCAGAGGGGACAGCGATGGAGAGCAGCTGCTGACTGGACACCTAAGAACAGTTCCCATCAAGGCCCGTCAGTAGGAACAGCAGTGATTGCTGCAGCATGCTAATGCTAAAAGCGGGGGAGCTGGGGAGGGTGCTTAGACATGGACCAAGGAGTGGACTCCCAACTGCACACACATGCATGCACAAAAACACTGGAATTTTTCGCAGTTTTTAACAGTTTCTACCAGTCATGACTTAGCTTGTAGCTTTCGGGTACTGGTTCTCGCATTGATCTCACCCCCAGTAAAACAGCATTCACATTCTCAGTGTTGGAAACAAGGTCGGCTAAGCCAAAATCACATCTAAGCAAGGCATAGACACAAGGCACTTAAGGAGCACTTAAATCGAACACTAGCAGTTTCAAACCTCTGATTTATTACTGGAATGTTAAAGTAATGTAACGTTACACAAATGAATCCAAATCCATTTGTGAACCTTAGTTCATCAAAAAAAAAATCATAATTTGTCTTTAAATGTCTGAAGACAAAAGCAGATCCAGTAAAATGGTACAGTTCACCAAGGGAAGTATTTGACGGACCATGTCAGTAATCACCTTTTGTTGCGAGATTAAGGAGCGTCTGTGAACACCTAAGGAATTCAGTGATTATCTGTCGCCATCTAGTGATTGTATCATATCCTACACTGATTCGAAACAACAGCAACATCAACACTACATGGACAAAAGTATTGGGACACACCTGATTTTCAGGGTTTGCGCTAGGACCCCTTACTTCTAGCGAAGGGCAGTCTTAATGCTTCAGCATACCGAGACAGTTTGGACAACGCCATGTTTCCAACTTTGGGGGCACACCTTGCCTGGCCCATACAGAGCCCTGACCTCAACCCCACTGCAAACCAGTGAAATCCTTCTCGTCCAGCATCAGTGTCTGACTTCATAAATACTCTACTGAATGAATGGGCCACAAATTCCCACAGAAACCCTCTCGTTTCATTAATATCCCTGTTGGTGTAATGGTCAGGCATGCCAATACTTTTGTCCATATAGAGTATATTTTATTGTGGATTCAGTAAGTGCTTGTGACAAAATATTACACCAGTAAACACCAGCTAAATACAATTTGGAAATATGATAAAGAGAATAAAATAGAGAAATTGAGAATACATTAGAAAAGAGAATAATGCCTTCAACTCTATATTCATGTCCCCAAACTATAGTGAGGGCTAAAGTGCTTTCCACAGAGAAATAACCTCATAAGATTAAAAACCTCATAACATTATATTGTTTCTTAGTGTCAACATTTTTCTTCTTCAAAAATTCAGTGCATACTGTGACACCTGGCACACACCTAGCATACTTTTTTTTTCCAGATGTTACAACCATTTCATAATACCTTAAAATAGGAGTGTACACAGTGTACTGCCTAGTGCTTGTAATGCAGCGGCCTTCACTGTCAGGATGGGAAACAGTTTCTTCCCCCAGGCCATCAGACTTCTTTATCAGAACTAAACCAAAACTGTACTTTACACACAAACACACTCTTCAGTTGAACTGCTACACACATATGCTGTTGAACTGCTACATATGCTGTCCTGCCCTGTCTGCACTTGTATAGTTTTGTGTTGTCGTTACTGTGTTCTGGAGAAACACTGTTTTGTTTCTCTGTGTACTGTGTAGATGGTTGAAATAACAGTAAAAATAAAAATAAAGATGGAAGTTGTGCTATGCTGGCATGATCACTCATTTATAAGCTTTAGTTTTCCATACAAAATGGTGGCACCCAATACTACAGAAGAGGATCATAATGGGCACTTGGTGTTACAGATGTCCCCTGACTGAAAGAGATGATAAACATTGACTAGGGGTAACATGATGACCGATCCCACCAAAGATCCAATCTGCACTGCAGCTCCACACCAGACAAGGGCAATGTGGCTCTGGTCCCTTAGAATGACACCGACCATCACCTTCACGTAGGACAGCAGACCAGTGAAGAAAACCCAAGATAGCACCTGAGACACATAAGTTTGGACACAGTGATTAACCATGACAAGGTAAAAGCAAAGACAGCATCTATTTAGATCTGCTGTATAAATTATCTACAGCCATGAAAGACTCAGCCAGTGCATATTTCACACAAGCTGTAAATTATGCAGAAAACAGGAACCACTCTGTTAAATATATATTGGATCTTGAGATGGTTGCATCCTGAGTTGTACACTGTACAACTCAGAACAAAGTAGAAAGAGACACAAATAGAACAATGAATTTGTCTCAGGGTGTTGCAGAGGGGGCCCTAATAAATATCAATATGGGTCAATTCCTAGATTTAACTTAAGCCTAGTCTTGGACTACATCTTCCTTTCAAGAGAGTATCTCTGTTCAGAATGCCGTGTAGTCCAGGACTACACTTAATCCCTGTTCTATCTCCAGCAACTTACAATTATAACTTCTCCGAGTGGTGAGCCTTGTAGTAATGGGCAGGGACTCATGGCTGCCATGGCCATGTTGTAACCACCAAAGCCAGTACCCAGCAGGCACAGAATCCCCAGGAACACTAGTGAGCTAAAATAAAAATACATGAAAATATGCCATATCAGTTTTTGTTATCTTGTCTGGTGTTACTCAAAACTATTTGTTAGTGAAACACATATTAACTGTATTTAAGGGATGTCTAAAAACCAGATTGAGATAGAAATAATGTGGTTCATATGGGTGTTCAGTGTTCAATGATTTATTAAAAAACCTAATTACAGATACACTACCATTCAAAAGTTTGGACACACCTTCTCACTCAATGATTTTCTTTGTTTTTATTATTGGATACATTGTAGATTAATACTGAAAGCATCACCTATTGCTCTGATGACAGCTTTGCACACTCTTGGCATTTTTTCAATCAAATTCATGAGGTATCGACCTGGAATGCTGTTTAATTAACAGGTGTTTCTTCGTCAAGAGTTCATTAGTGGAATTTCTTGCCTTCTTAATGTGTTTGAGACCATCAGTTGTGATGGTAGGGTTGCTACACAGTTATTAATCCTATTCAACTATGGTTCTACTCCACATTATGGGAAAAACCGCTTAACTAAGTAAAAAAAAAACAACAGTCCATCATTACCTTATTACAAAACATATTCTGGTTTGTTTTACTCTTTTTTTTGTTTACTGCATAAATGTGTTCCTTCATCATTTTGTTTGTTTTCAATATTAATCTACAATGTAGAAAATAATAAAAACAAAGACAAAACATTGAATGAGAAGGCGTGTCCACTGGTATACTGGTAGTATATGTATGTCACAAAGTGTCAATAGTGGGAAGTGTTTTGTTCATGATATACCGTTTGGGAGCAAACATGGCGATAGTACAGGCCAGTGGGTTAGCAAGTGACGCCAGAGCAGCTGAGAGGTGATAGGCCAGATTCCCATAAGGCATGCAGGAGTACGTCTGCACTGATGGCAGTATTCCATTGGTTGCACCATTCACCCACACCACCATCAAGTAGATGAAGGTTAGCTTAGCACGAGAATAGAAAGGTTTCTTCACCAGTGATCTGGACTGTTCTTTCTCATCATCAACTTGAGTCTTTGGATTTGAATCGCTCACTGCAGGGTTATCCAGACCCCCAGACACTGAAACTACAGTGCCAGATTTGGGAACCAGATGTTCGGTAGAGAGTTCATAGGTCCGAGGAACTCTGTTTAGTAATCTGAAAGCAACCAGGCTAACCACCATCATGACTACCAGGAGGGAGAAGAAGACCTCTGTGGAGAAGTTGGGAGGGAAGTACTGAGTCTCCACTACAAAACCCTCATCCCCAGGCTGTGAGAGGTTACTTGATGTTTGGGAGATGTTGACACACTTGGACATCCCAACTCCTTGCGCCAAAGCTACCAACCCAGGCACGAAGCCACTTAATCCTTCCCCAATAAAGTAAGTTGTGATGTATTTGGCAGGTAGCTTCATCATGAATGGGAGGAAGGTGACGGAGGAAGTGCAGTCCACCAGGGCGAGGAAGAACGTGAGGATGAGGAAGGCTGTACTCCTTGAGGCACCCAAGAACACAGTGGTGTTCCTCCAGAACACTGCCAGAAGGATGCACGATAGCACTCCGATGGTCAGGATCGCATGGATCACCAGATTCTCGCGTAATCGGCCTGGACACAGCTTGTGTGCCATGGTAACTAGGAGAGGACCAAGGTTGGCCAGCTGGATGATGACTGTAAGGTAGGAGGGCAGTTCCCACCCCTCTGGGAGAATATTAACAATTAGTGGTAACTCCACCCACAGTCCATTAATGGCCACCCAGGAGCCTAGGCCGAAAGCACAGGCCAGTAGATGGATATACAGAGACATGATGGATGATTATTCAAATCACACAGCAATGAGGTTTCAGCAATATATGACAGTTTGGAAATGAAGATCCTTTTTATGACCAACTAGTGCAGGTGCCTTTGGTCACTAGTTTGTTTCCTGGAGCTGTCCATCGTCCACTCCTAGAAAAAGGACAGTGAAGTAAATAATAGGAACAAATCCTAGAGGATTTCGCCAAGAATAGAAACAATTGAAGAAGGAGGAAAAGGATCCCTGTGGGCACTACATAGATGCTTACACTGCTATTCACGAAGAGCAAGCTGAGCTAGAAACTGCTAAGCTCTCTTAGATAAATGACTTCTATAATTGGAGCCAGAGATGCACAGCTCTGGTATTGGAGTTACTCACAGTATGTGCAAGCGTATCTCTTGCTTGTAAGTATACAAATGGTACATTAGTCATAAAAGTAATTGGATAGGCAATAAACGAGCTCTACAAATGGTCCTGGTCAGAATTGTTTTACTGTACCATATAAAAGTTAGGTCTTCTGATGAGTGTCATATGACATAGTGCCATGCAAATGTTTTGGTTGTTTGGATGATTGTTTTTTGTTTGTTGTTCTTTGTTTATTGGTTTGTTTGTTTTCCACAAATGAAATTAAGTTTTATTCTTTTTCCTACTTAGTCTGCCGCCAGTTGGGATACATAATTACCAGCTGATTTGTAACTTAATTGCTTTGTTTTTTGGTCTGGGAAGATACAGTGTGTCCTTGAATTCGTTATTGGCTTTAACCAAGACAATGGAGTGTGTCTACAAGTCCAAGTTTCACAACTCCAGGCAGGACTCGGTCATCTGCATATTTGTAATATGTACCAAAGTAGGGGAAGGTTCATGGGCCAGATCTGCGACTGTTTAATTATTTTACCAAAGTTAAAGGTGTTAAAAGTGAGTACTCTGACTGACTGATTAACCAGAATCACATTCTGTGATAATACAGTGAGGGTTGCAGTGAAGTAGGTCTTTTGCAAGTGTGCCCTAAAAACGTGTTTATAACTTTTTCCATTTTGTGTTTGTCAGAGTGAGCAACTACAATTTCCTTTTTTCAAATTCAGTGAGGCAGGCAGACCATAAAGCTGCACCGCCTGCCGTAAAATTTCTATTCAGGACTGACATATCAGATGGATTTTTACATTTAGAGTCATTTTAAAAATGTTGTGCCACTTCTCATTGTCCTCGGCAGAGGTGAATAGTAACATTTACTCAGTTCCAAACACAGCTATATGCAAAAGTCTGGGCATCCCAGGTCAAATGACATTTTGCTGATATGACAGTCTCTACAGAAACATGCTTCGAAATATTTTTAATGCACAAATTGGGAAAATGTGCATTAAAATATTGGGAAAATGTAAAACATAATGACACTTCACATTTCATGTTTTATATTTTCCGATGTTTTCGGTAAATAAAGTGAAATTGGCTACTTTAATAGATACTTTTTAATAGCAAATGGCCGAAACATGTGTTCTGACTTTTGCATACGAAAATAGTTTTACATTCTGTAATTATACAGTTCCATCTCAATCCTACACATTTAGTTACCAATTCCCAATTTTGTGTGTGGTAGTGGAGGGGTGATTTCATTCTGTTCTGCTGGTTCACCTGGTTTGTTTTGCTGTGGCTCATGGCCCTCATTATTAAAGCAAAAGTGTCACAAAAAGAGAACAGTAGATCCTAACAAATAGCCCGTGCTGACAGATGCTGGATATGTTTCACTGATGTAACAATAGGCTACTCTGTCCACCTCTGGTCTGACCAATCTGGGAAAGCGAAGGTTTATATGCTGCACATGAACATCATTACACTAATTGCTATGCAGCTTTGCCCAACAGTTCAATCTAAATGTGAGTACTATCATACATGACCAAGCTGAACCCCAGGTTGATTGGTGCATTGATTAGTTCATAGAAGATGAATATCCTGCACTCAACCTCCTAATCGGATCGCCTTGGGATTCAGATCTTGCTCAGGTCTCACTGGAATGAAGAGCCACTTGTGGGTTTTAAATTCTTCCAGGGACTCATCAGATCAGCCAACAACTGAATTCTTGGTGTTCGTCAGTCTGACGAGTTTGTCTAAAGTCATATTTGTGAGAGGGTGCAAATGTGACAGTGTGTGCAATTACACAGACACAATAACCAGACGGCAAAAGGCAACACTAAAATAAGGACAACCTACCATACCACCCACAGAAATGATCAACTTCGCAAGCGATCGAAATACATTCAGTGTAATTAACCTTGTTAAATAAGGTGATTGGTTTAGCTTGTAGTAGTTTGGCCTGCAAATAGTAGTTACTATACTTATTATAGGCTCAGTTTAGGTATTATGCAATTTGTTAACTAAGCAAATACAAGAATGAATATAATGCCACTTCTCGTGTGTCAGTAGGTTGAAGTCAAGGTCATATTCACAGGATTATCTGGCTTTTGTACACATTCATTTTTGTTCAAAGATATCCATGCAGGAGAAAGGAATTCCCATGAAAGACACTAAAGACTTTTAAACCTAAGCACATAAGTCTATTACTCACATTTTAAGACCATTGAAGGGATCAAGCACTTTTCCTTCTTTCTCCAGTCATCAGACACGTGTAGCCCAGGCAAGCTGAAATGAGGTCACTGGCTCGTGCAGAGTCCAGCAGTTCTGTAATATCTCACAGATGCACACCACTGTCGCGCTTTAAATACAGTACGAAGGTGGGAAAAGCTTGAACACGCCTTTCTAACCTAACCCAGCGGCGCATAATGTAGAACCAACAGTCTGCAAGCACATGACTCAATTAGGATGCCAGAACATTTCAGGAGTGCAAGTGGATGCTTCACTTCTTATATTATTTCATTACATTGTTTTATCACTACAGTTTCTGCTTTACTGTAATGGTAAATTTGAACTGAACTGAATTATAATCAAAGTGTCCGTACAAAAAGGTCATATATTAAAAAAATGTATATTATGTATTTTGCTGACATGTTGGAATATACTGACATCTAATGCAAGGGCTTTCATTAATGTTTTGAATTAGTCAAAGGTAAAAAGAGTTCAGATCCTAATTAGTAAAGAAATACATTTGCATCCCCTTTAAACAGACTTCCCAGTAACACAAAAAAAGTGTTAAAATACCATTAAAAAATATCACGGAACTCACCAATGTTTCTCCAATTTATGAAAGCTTCACGAAAGTGAGGTCAAATTAAAGGAATGATTAGGCAAAATTGAGAAAAAAGAAAAAAGTATGAAAAATGTGATTTTTTTTTTTCCAGTTTTTTGAAGAACACATTTTAAAACCTTTAAATTGTGTGTAGTGTATGGTTTTGAATTATAACAAGTGGCAAATGTGAGTTAGAGGAATATTCAAGTTAACACTAGGGGTCGGGTTCCCGGACAGGGAGTAAGACTAGTCCTGGATTACGCAGTGCTGTGAATAAAGATTTTCCATTGAGAAAGAAAGGGTAGTCCAAGACTACGGTTAATCCGTCTGGGAAACCGACCCTAAGAGTTAAGAACATGCACAAGAGTGAAAGTCTTCTCCTAGTGGACAGGCCGTTCAGTCATGATGCACCTGAACTTTGACCTAGTAGTCCTGTCATGTTGTCCATAGTTGTAGATTGGTTACATAACAAACATGCTAATCAAAACCAAGGACAATCATCAAACTGTGACCAAAAGGCAATAAAAACACCAGCAAACTCCAAACAGATATCTAAATGAGAGCAATGGTTTATCAGTCCTGGGTAGCACTATTCAGTATATTGGTAATAAACCTTTGATTATTGATCCATTGTCATAGCATGACAACTGCTTTGACCATTTATCCAATCACTGCAGTTTGCACTTAGTAAATAAATATTCTGCCAGAGTTTTATGGGGGCCACGCTATGGAAAAACAATGTTATATTTAGTTTGTTTTGTTGTTTTGTTTTTTAAAATTGATGTAGACTTTAAACAGCCTTACTCCCTAGAAAACAGTCCATATATGTTAACTAATCTTCAAAAACAGATTACACAAATGTATCCAGACATAGAGCCTGAAACAGTTCAGCTCAAACTAGCACACTGAAGTTATGTTTTACAGTCTGAACTGCTTTTTGAATTAATTACAATGCAGGGCAGAAATCAGAAGGGTGTTTACATGTATCAGCCCCAAAGGAACAGCAACAAAAGCAGCCAGGTTGATACTAAGGCATGAAAAGGCTCAGGTAAAAATGAATGATTACTGCTTATGGTACATAAAACCACAACACCATAAGTGTTCTTCAGGGGAAAGAGTGAAGTACAAGAAATAGAGGCCACATTTAAGTGTGGTTCATTTGAATCCCATTTGCAGTTGTTGAACAAAACATTTAATTTCAGAATCTGAGGCTAAATTATTATTTTTTTTAATCTTTCATCATATTCCTTTGTGTACCTAATGAGTAATGTGCATATACAGCTGTATTTTCATGGACACCTGGGATTCTGTCAGGTGATCGTTCCAAATCCAAATGCTAAGGCTTCGTTATTCTGCATCTAGAGTGACATTACAAAGCTTAAAGCTGAGAAAGATTACACTCGAGAGATTTTTTTTATATAGAAATGACAAAACACGCACAACCACTAAGCACACGCAATAAGATTATTTATGTTATTGTACAATCTGAATTTATAACAAACAATAATAAAAAAAGATTAGTAAGATGTACAGTTTTAAATGATCTGATCTAAGACAAACCAAAGAAACAAATCAATCATCATCATCTGTGGTCCACTCACATTCAAAAAAAAAAAAAAAAACCAAGAAAAAGCAGAGCCATGGAGTGGCTTGGGCTGAGGCATGAGTTCTTTCCAGAGTGTGTGTATGTTTGTGTGTGTAAGAGAGAAAGAATGAGAATGAGGGAGACAACAAGAGAGACTTCATGTGCATTTATGATTTCAAGGACGACAGATGACTAGAAGGTGAGCAGAGGGAGGAATGGAAGGATGAATACAAATTAGAAGATAAAAATAGTGAAAGACAGACAGTCGGAGGGTGTGTGTGTGTGTGTGTGTGTGTGATTGCAGTACAGTACAGTCTCAGTTGGTATATATTTGTCCCTCAGGCGGCTGCGGTAGCTTCATGTTCTCTTTGCACATCATGAGTCGTCTAAGCTCCTGCAGCACCACTCGGATACTGTAGGAGTTCTGCCACTTTGCCAAGGAAGACACTGCCCTCGTATCCACCTAAACACACATCAGACAAACATAATACAAGTATTTTACACTTTCTTTCAAACACCATCTCAAATTTGCACATCACCTCAAAGATCAGTTTATTCACATACACACCTTACAGATACATACACACCCCTTTGAAAACCTTACTTATTCATTTATGCAAAACTGAAAGCTACAATTTGGCAAAAATAATCAACTTTCCAGTTGTCCCTTCATTTCAAAAGTTGCCAGGACATTATCTGAGGATATTGTTATCTGAGGTTTGCTTTAGTTTTGTACTGGGGCTAAAAGCATCATGCAGCATTTCTTCTTCTGGTCTTTTTAAGACATATCTTAACGCTGCCGTGAACGCAGAAGCAAGCACAGTGAAATTCAATAAGGAACTCAATCTTTATATTTATCTTTAAGAAGAAAAAGTGCAGTGAAGTTTACGGTCCGGTGTCACAGTTCCGTTAGTTTGGCCTGACTGTTTGAGATCAGAGCCAGAACAATGATATTCCAAAAGCTGTTTTGGTTTAACCTGAAGATGTGGTCTACAAATGTGCTTAAATGTAAAACAAGCGGCTTTTTGTAAGCATGAGATGGGCCTGCAGCACTTTCAATCAACGCAGCGCTACAGCCGCATTTCTATTTCATTTGTTCTGGGTGCCACAAATGTGATGTTAATGTACATTATTACATCATCTTTTATGTTGTAAAGCACCAAAATTCTTAGTATCTTGCTATGATAATGTAAAATAAATAAATAAACAGATTTTAATAACCAGTTGTCTGTCACTGGGGGCTGGTAACCATCACCGGGTACAGGCCTATTCCAAAGTGCATTTGAATTCTCAGTACCACATCATCAGAGACTTCCCAACAGCAACTCAAAATGTTATTTAAAGAATCCAAAAGCTGTAAACTTACCACACCATTGGAGTTGTGCACTCCGTTCAAGTTTATCTTTGTCACAAATCGCACAAATGGAGGAGTTTCTGGATATCTGGGACCACATTCAACTCGCAGGCTGTACATCCTGTTCTCATAGATAGTCTACCAATAGGAAAAAAGCAGACGAATAGTTGAGGAAGGTACATCATAAATATATTGCCATTCAGAGAAAATAACAAGCTGTATTTGTGAAACTGTAGACACAGAGCTCCAATTAGAAAGCCAGACAACAAGCCAGACCATGCTGATGTACGTCTCAACAAATCTGTTTTTGTTCTTTTTTTATTCCACCTGATCTACCTTTTAAAACACACCACTGATTTGTGATCTTTTGTTGACAGACCGTTTTGATCATAAAATTTCACAAGTGACCTGATTCTTTGTGATAAAACAAACAACAAAAAAAAAACAGAAGTGGCAGATTAAACCGTCAAAGTAAATACAGGCAAATCAGGTAGAGATGTCTGATAAAAGCTAACATTTCCATTTTAAGCTTTCAAAAACAAACCAGATATGTCTGTATTTTGTCTAATTCAAGCTACAGTTACCCATCATACAATGACTTGAATTTGAACAGTTCTAATAATGTCATAACAGAAATATGTGACAGAGGTCAAGTATGTGACTCATTGTTAGGAAAGCTGATGACACTGAGCATTCCTCTTAGAAGCCTGTCTGATGAGTCTCATGTGTCATACACAAAACATGACAGGAAATGGCCATGAGAGCCCCATTTTTAGTTCCAAAAAGCAGATCAGCGTGAAGTGGGCATAAGAGTGATTGGCCCAACATAATGTAGACACAAAAAAAGGGGTTTACATCTGTGTTTGTGTAAGTGAAGGGTGTAACATCTTATTCATTAAGGGCTGGTGTGGCTTCAGGTTTTCATACCAACCAAGCAGGTGCACACAATCAATTATTTGAGGACCGTGGTCAATTGATTAAACCTGTTGAATCATGTGTGTTCCAGTGCCTTTGAAATGAAAGCTTACAACACAACCAGCCCATTGGGGATTGACAGGACACCCCTGGTGTATGTGTTGCCCATAATGGGCCAGTTATCATGCCCCTTCAACACATGCTTCTTGTCTTTGATGGCCTGATTACACCTCCAGAGTGTTTGTGTGTGTGTTAGACGATACTAGACCTCTCCTGTGTATGCACCCCACAATGACTGTGCAAGTGTACAATTTACACA
Organism: Bryconaethiops microstoma; assembly: GCA_037577275.1. Lineage (NCBI taxonomy): Eukaryota > Metazoa > Chordata > Actinopteri > Characiformes > Alestidae > Bryconaethiops > Bryconaethiops microstoma. The sequence continues at coordinate 13,299,773 of JBBJLS010000016.1, read as the reverse complement.
TCTGCATACAAAGTCATATGCACAATTTTAGTACAGCCACAACATTGGCCACAACCACTGACGAGAGAAGTGAATAACATTGATTTTCTTGTTACAATGCCACCGGTCAATGTATATTAGACAACTAGTGAACAATAAGTTCTTGAAGTTGATGTGTTGGAAGCAGGAAAAATATATGCAAGCATAAGGACCTGAGACACTTTGACAAGGGCTAAATTGTGATTGCTGGATGACTGGAAGAGAATCTCCAAAATGGTAGGGGTGTTCTTCCCAAAAGAGGTCCAAGTAAGGACAACTGTGAACTGGCAACAGGGTCATGGGCACCCAAGGCTCACAGATGTGCACAGGGAACGAAGCCTGGTCCATCTGGCCTGATCCCACAGAAGAGCAACTATACCACAAACTGCTGAAAATGTTCATGCTGGCTATGATAGAATTGTGTCAGAAGTAGCTGCAGAACAGTCAGTGTCCATGCTGACACCTGTTCACTCCCGAAATGGCCACATAAGCATTAAAACTGGTACAGGGAGCAATGAAAGGAGGTGGCTTGGTCTGGACAGTCTGATTTTCTTTCATAGCTGGATGTGTGTGCTTCCTTCCCCGGGGAGGAGATGCCACTAGGATGCACTGTCAAAAAAAGGAAGAGCCGGAAGAGGCAGTGTGATGATCTGGGCAATGTTCTGATGGGAAAACTATGTATCTGACATTCCATTCCAAAACCATGAGCATTAATAATAAGCTGCTCCTCCCTCTTTTGCAACATACACTCTTCTAGGAAGTTTTTTGGAGTGTGTCAATAGAAATTTGTGCCCGTTCAATGAAAGAGCATCTGAGCAGGCACTGACGTTGGACTAGAAGGCCTGGTTCACAATCGACATTTCAATTCATCCCAAAGGTCTTTAGTTGGGTTAAGGTCAGGGCTTTGTGCAGGTCACTGGAGTTCTGCCAAACCAAACTCATTAAATTACGTCTTTATGGACTTTGCTTTGTGTAGTGTTTCCATTTATTTCTACAGATTATTTTCCCATACTTTTCCAGGACATTTTCAGTGATAATCTAGCTGGTATGACAGACAGCGAATGTAGCCTACAATTTCACCTACTGACAAATCAAGGCTGAAATTTACCTGAAAATTAAATGCCACCGACTCATCAGTATTTAGCTGGTATCTGACTCACACAGTTGGGGTTCCATCCAACATACAGTTGGGGTTCCATTCATTGTTTTGACCCTGGTTTCCCTTTCAGCTCTCTCAACAACAGCCAACACCCTGAAACTGAAACCAATTATCCTAACCAGTATCACAAATCTTACACATCTGCAGGTAACACAACTTAGTAAGCACATCAATTTTAGCAACTGAACCAAATATACTAACCATATTAACATTATTTAGCAAATTGGGGGGAAGGGAAAGCAATGCGGGGGAGAAAAGCAAATTGGGAAAAATAATCAACCAATGAAAACTACAACAGTTAGCAGCCAACAGTGACCAATATTTACAACTGAAGAATAATGCAACTTACATTATTCAGAGTTTCGGTCACTTACATTGTAATGTCATCCAACCTGCATATGCTACCGTGTGATGTGATCTAGAGGTGTGTTTACAGAGTTGCCACAACAGAGCAGCCTATTCAAAAAACACTCATCCATTAACTACCATTTGAACTGCTGAATTGGTGTCACAAAGATATAAGCAAATAACTGTGTAATATTTGTTTCTATGCGATAGTGATAACATTACCTTTCACTGAAACAAAGGGGATGAGCCCAAGCCCTGAAAAACAGCTCCAAACTATTATCCGTTCTCCACCAAACTTTACTGGCGGTGTTATACATCCTGTTAGGTAGCATTCTCCTGACATCTGCAGACCAGTGATGACATACTTTACACCACTCTAAACGACGCTCGTCTCTGCCCATAGTGATCTTATCCTTGTGTGCAGCTGCTTGGCCATGGGAACCCATTTTGCGAAGCTCCTCATGCACAGTTCGTATGCTGATGTTTATTCTAGAGGCAGTTTGGAACTCTTTAGTAATGCAATAAAAAGGATACCCACAACAGTGTTCAGGACTTGGGAGTTATGATGTTAAACTATAGATAGAAATAGAAATTGTGCACTGTTCCTTGTAGAGAATGTGTTCATTTATTTTCACTTAGATAATTAACAAAACATGGCATTTCACTAGGAGTATTCAAACTTGTACATTCAGAAACTGCAGGACACTTATATGGTACACTATGTAAAATCCATAATCTAGCCCTTCATCAGTGGTCTGTTTCTGACCTGCTCTTGGCTAGGTATTTTTGAGCAGTGGGCCACTCTCAGACAAGCTGCAGGACAGAGATGGCCTACAAACTGTGCATGACAACAGATAGACTACACTCTGCAATTGGACATACATCACACTGATAAGGTGTAGCTTATGAAGTGACCAGTGAAGGGTAGTACAAGGTGTTTACAGTCAAGTGTGCATGTTACCCGTGGGGGTCCGATGATCATGCCTCTCCAGCGTGTGAGAGTCATGTCTTCGTCATCTTCCAGCCCCCAGCTCACCGTTCCATCACCCACTCCTTTCTGTCCCTCCTCGAGTTCCTCCAGCAGACGGAAGTTCCTTGGCACCTTCACGCCTGGGGACGGCAAAACGCATACACAGAACCACAACACTGTGGGTTATGACCATGCAGGCTACGGCAACATGCAACATGTACTTCGTGAAGGACCAGGTTCTAGCAAAAACGAGGTTTAGTTTGGCTGGTAGCAAAAGTTTCTGTTCTTGGCTGTCAGAAGTCTTTTAGCTGCAATGACACCCCACAAGACCTTTATTTCTCAATGACACCAGGGACAGAACCTGGTGTCATTTTAAAACTGATGTATTTGAGATTATATTAGTTAATCTATCTTTCTTTTTACAAATTTGCACTTTGCATCACTGGAATTGTCATATAGGTCAACTATTTGTGTTAGGCTGCCAGTCAAAACCACAGCTCCAATCCAGTCAGTTTGGTAAAACCATCAATTTATGAACATTATATTCAAAGTTGCAAAACAAGGGTACACACCAGTATATGATCTGACACTAAAAGGACCAGTTTCTCGTATACAATCTAGGCCTTGTGCTCGATCAAAATACAAATTTAGTCAAATCCAGAATCTGCCCTAACACTGTGGCTCTCTCCAAGGTAATAGCAAACCGTTGCACTGATTGACTCGCCAGGTTTCTGTAAGACAATCAACTGATGAGTCTGCATTTTCCTCATGCAGGTTTTTAGATCCAACTCTAACATGTGTAATGAGCAGGCTGCATTATTGAATGCATCAGGGCTTTCTAAAACCCAGAGCATCCCAAGACAGGGCAAGAAATGCAGAGTAAGGCTGTATTAAAACCATGGCCTACAGGAAATTGCTGAGTCACAATACATTACCAAAAAACTACTGGGAACTGTCACTGGAAGGTGATGGGAATTTTTTTTTTCAAAATATAAACTGAACCCCACCATTTAAGAAACATCTGGAACATGAGAACTGAGGGTTTCATGATAGGCATTGTAGAAAATATTGTGCTATTTTGACTGAAAAACATTCATTCTTAACACAGAAGCTCATGACATGGAATAGTCTGATACAAAACATAGAATGGACATTCAGGATGGCTTTACAGTACAACACAACAATAATCTGCTGGGGTGTAAGACTACGTTTCTGGATCACACAGCATGGTCTTTATCGTCTATTATTTGAATTGCGTGGGTCCAGTATGCACTACTTATTGTCTTTTACTTTTTCACCTAAACAAATTTTAACACAAAGGCCATTTGTTGCCATAAACATCGAATATACAGCACAACAGCTTTGTCTGAGATCAAGCGGGTTGGGCTTTAGAGTCTATCAGCATAGGTGACAAAGCAGCTGGCAGCTCGATACGTCTAACACGGTCCAATCTAATCACTTCAATCAAGCTTAACATTACACAGACGTCAGACAAGATACCTGGCGAGCAGTTAATGAGTTTGGGTTCATTTCTACGCAGTAAAAAATGTGGAAATACGTGTTAAAACATGTCAGTTAAAGACTCCCAGACTCTGCTATTGGGAGCTGGTTCGTTATTTACGCTGCAGTAGCCGGTGTGCTGCTCCACTCAACTGAGCTCATCTTACGCCTTAAAACTTGTCTAAACTGACACACAGAGACCACCTCCGTCTACCAAAGGGCTCCTGTTAGAGAAACTCATAAAATAATTTGATACAGAGCCGTAAAACGAGGGAAATTACTTACCTGATCCGGCGGCGACCGCCATCTTGTGAGTAAACTGTGAATTAGCGATTAAAGAATCGTTCTTATGATCCGATTCTTTTAAACTAAATCACACGAACCGATTCCCGAGTGTAACCGAACTTTTTATAGCATGTTCACATTATTTTAGGCGGAAAACGTCGACTAGAATGTAAACCTGAATTCAAAGAGAAGTTTGATAAGCAGAGAGGAAACAAGGTATTATCATATTAGGTATTATCATATTAGGAACCTCGCTGAATTTTATTTCTTTTGATTGTGGTCTTTCTCTTCCTGTTGTGTGCTCTGCGCTTAGACAGACGTAAGTAAGCAGAAGTAGTGATTAGACTTGCTGCTGACTAGAACGTCACTTTATATGAAGGAGAGTTCACTTTTTTGTAAAAATAATGATAAAATGATAAGTGAATTGTTGAATCAGACGTTCGACTCACTGAAAGATGCGGTTCGAAAAAAATCGGTTCTAGAATTTGAACCGAACTTCCGTCACTACAGTGAATGGATGCGCGCGCACGACACATTTTTCTCTACTTAAAATTACGTTTACACAATATGGACAAAAGTATTGGGACACACTTGCTTTCAGGGTTTGGGCTAGGCCCCTTACTTCCAGTGAAAGGCAATCTTTATGCTTCAGCATACCAACCCATTTTGGACAACGCCATGCCTCCAACTTTGTGGACACATTTTGTTGAAGACCCTTTTCTATCGTAGCATGACTGTGCCCCAGTGCATAAGGCAAGCTCCTTAAAGACATGGTTGAATATTTTGGTGTGGAAGAACTTGACTGACCCCGAGTACTGAACTCAACCCCATCCAACACCTTTGAGATGAACTGGAGCTGCAAGTCAGGCCTTCTCATCCTCGTCAATGTCATTAAAGTCCCTGTTGGTGTAAAGGTCAGGCGTCCCAATACTTTGTCCATATAGTATACATTCAAATTTTAGATGTGATGTAATTTTTGGGATTTCTTACAAAAAAATAAGTAGATTTTCTGTATGGTTTTTCAACACCAATTTTCAATATCCCAAACTGTATATTAAACAACATCAGACCATGCCATTTCTTGTAGTTTATTAATTTTCAATATAAATATAATATACATGGTAACATTAAAGTCTTCCTAATGGGAGACAACAGAAAGGCATCAAGGTATCGTTTTTGATATTTAAGTTGATCACCACAAAATAATCCACCCCCACCACACCCACATGGGAAATGTCAACTCAGAACTACAGTTAATCTACCTTAACTTGATCTGAGACTTTGAGGTGTGAGGCAATGTCAAATAAGACGTACGGTGCCTGCTGCTCCCTGTGATTCAGTTGGAGCCAACACCAGCATTAGACAGGCCATGTGCATTGCAGTGGCCTATAAATGCTGCTGCGAAAATTCCCAATGATCATTTCAAACGCTAACAAATTGCATATGGACAATTTCATGGTGGAGAAAGACTTTTAATCCTTTTCCATCTCAGAGTGTTTCAGCTGAATAAGCTCAAGTCTGAGCACCGCCACTTAATAGATCACCCAGCACACCTAAAGCCACATTCAGTGATAAAAATTAGCCCCATTAATACACCATAAAAACAGCAATAACGTTCCTCAAAGGTGTAGACAATGTTATGACACTCCATAGGCAAGGACCTAAATTCTTACAGGTTAAGTAAATCCCACATGAGAGCTTTACAGTCCCATAGCATTATACCAGACTGCAGCACACAGGTTCATTTATGCACCACTAACACTACTGAATGTCTGTCTCATCCATTACAGGAAAAGATAAAATCTGCATCCTGTAAGGTTTGTATCTCCAGTGTTTTAAACTGCTGGGAGCCACGGGGCATAGACTGACCATAAAATATGGCTGGACCATCACCGCTGATGGTCTAATGCCTAGGACTTTGACTAGCACTGGCAATCATCATTAAACATCTGCATTACTGTTACTGACAAGCTGCAAAACAAAAACAGTGTAGCCATTTGACCTTTCTTTAAGCACGGAGAACAAAACAAAGCAGGGGCCAAGGACATCTCAAAGAGGTATGGAATCTAGTAATCTGATACAGGAGCTGAAACAAATGTTAAATTACACAAAAATGCAGTTTCAGCCCCCAGTACAGTGATTACTACAGCGATTACAACTATCATTTCAGTACAGTGACAGTATTCCTTTTTTTTTTTCCATACAAAAGAAACCTCTTTCTGTGAGAATCTTGGAATTCCACCTCCTTCAGCTCTCCTTAGCTTAAATAAACACCTGCCTAAACACATTACATCATGACAAGCAGGTTAAATCATCTCAAAACAGCATCAAGTTATGAAAAGGCCACACTTTACCATAATTTACAAAACTCACATCCTAATCAAACAACCATTATGGAAAAATGGAGAAAAAAAAATGATTAAAAGGAAAAAAAAAAAAAAAAGTCTGAGGAGTCAATGTACACATGATTTCATTGTTTTCTTTTTTTTTTTACACAAGTGGTAAAGACATTCAGAAAAGTTAACCTTAGAAACTGTTGGCAATTATTCTTATACCTCAGGTAATTTGACACCGCAAGAGTCAAGACTGACCTTTGAAAGCATTGACCTATTACATGTCCTAATACTTTTCTATATTGACCCATAACTGAAAAGAACTGCAACATTTCCTTATTTTCTATTATAAGGAGTAGTGCTATAAAAGCTTCTGACGTAACATTTCCCTCACATCAAGCACTGAGTTATGACATTACCTATGGTTTTTTTTTTCCTTCCTTATTTTGGTCAGTTTGTATTTGATCGTACACGTTTTATGGTTTGGCTTTAAAGGAGTACATGTTTAAAATGGGTAAGGGACTGGATTTCCAAGAGGCTAGACACAACTTGGTAAGGCTATTCACCATAGAACATTCTGTTAAAGTACAGGATCTACAGCTGGCAGGGCAGAGAAATGGCACATTTAACAACAGGGTGTAAAAAAAGCAATCCATTCTAGAAATTTAAATATAAAACCTTATTTATGCAACATAGCTAGATTTCCTTCTATACACAAATCACTTGCTGTAGATCTTCCATCCTCTTTCAAGTAATGATCATTATGAGGATTGTGTTGAGGAGGATTTATCGGCATGACCAGCACTAGCTATTATATTTACACAAAAATCACTGGAAAAATACTAGATCTATCTGTAAGTTAAAACTTTTCTAATTCAAGCAAAGCTGTGTGGTCTCCTCATGGCAAATACTACTCCCTACTGGAGTGTTTTGTGCAGAGATCATACAAATAACTTCTTATTTTAATAGGCAAATATATTGTGGCTTTTAAGTAGATGAGTAAGTTTAAATAATCTAAACAACTGCTTCTCATGTTTGATTCTCTTGACTGACATTCATAAAGACTATTACAACATATGTGAAATCATTAGTAGCCTCATACACATTCAGCAGTTATAGAGCCATTATAAAATGACATTATAACTAGCTGTATGGTTGGTAGAGGTATTTAAAAACCTTAAATGCTGTTATACTCAGTTTGTGGCTAGACATGCTCAAACTGACCTGTATTCCTCATAAGGAGGTATTGATAATATGTCTTCTATGTATGGGCACCTACAATACTAGTAAAGCAATGGGAAAAAAAAAAAAAAAGCCAACCAGCCATGCTTAGCTATGTTTAACTTACAATTCAAGAATCTTTATATAACTGAGCCTGCACACGGTTTTCCTATTTATGTTCAACTTAAGCTAGGAATTGGTTTTTACCAGTTATCCAATTTCTAACCGTTGTTAGTTCCTGCCATAGTGTGCAGATGGCTAAATCTAATTCCAACCTAGACCACAAGTTTCCAGTTTCACTTGATCTTTTTTCACTTGTGGGTTTGGTTGTTTTTACAGCACCTACAAATAGGTAGAACAGCCAGAATGTCCGTGATGAAAAAAAAAAAAAAAAGTGTTTGTGCAAAAAAAGTGCTTCCATTGATTTATGCTTGCTTAGGATGTGTGTGTCCTGTGTGTAACCATGAGGCAAAATATAATGTAACAGAAGAGTGTGACTAGAAGGCATAGGCCAAAAGGCTTCGTATGGAGCATGTGTGGAGTGTAAAGTATAAGTTGTGGAGTGTTCAGTGTACACTGTGGAGTGTGTGTGTGTGTGTGTGTGTGTGTGTGTGTGTGTGTGCGCGAAAAACATGTCTTTTCTGCATGTCCTGCATAAGTAAGGCAGACCTAGGAAAAGACTGCATATGTGACTATTAGGGCTGTTCACCCTCAACAGATGAAGACACCAAGTTCCAGCCCTCTGTCAGAACAAGCTGTGACATCCTTGCAAAGAGACCTACAGTGTTTGGGGGAGAAATTAAAAAGAGGCAGATTGCTCCTCTTCACTCACACATGTGGAGTGACAGACTCAACCCCACAATTTAGCAACAAACACAGCCTGTTAGAATTGAGACCAGCCAGTCTGCAGAGATGTGTGAGCAGTTTAGAGAAGAAAAAAAAATTAAAAAAACCAAAAGGCATCCATTTGAACTGGAGCTGACTTTCGTTCAAGTATTTCAATTTGGATTTTTCCATTTTTTGCACTTTTAGAGAGTTATATACATTTTTGTCACTTTGTCAAGTTTCTTGACAGGGCTTTTTGGGGGGAGCTTTAATACCCATTACGGGGTAAAAATGGCTTTTCTGTGCAGGAAAAAGGTGAAAACGAGTGACTATAAAACAGATTTGAGAGCAAGACGATGTTGCTGGATAGGGAGCTGTATTGCTTTCAAACTTTGTATAAATTTCCACTCTTCTTTTCATCTATTAATGGTCTTGGAGCTTTTCTGTCGTTTCTTGTTTTTCATTCAGCCTTCGGTAAGGGTGATGAATTCTTATTGTCCCCATTGCTTAGGGAGCCATAAGGGAGCTGAATGAAAAGAAGATGGAGTTTGGTCCCCTGTGCAGAGGTGTGAGGTAGGAGAGCGGTCTGGCACCAGTGAGATGTTACTGGGTTTTCTGAGCCCATTTCAGGTCGTCAGATCTGGGCTTCTCTCCAGTCACACCCTGGATGATGTCCTCCAGATTCCTCCAGAAACCAAACTTCTCCAGTGGGTAATTCAACCAGCCTGCACACACACACACACACACACACACACACACACACACACACACACACACACACACACACACACACACACACA
>JBBJLS010000016.1:13271956-13289246 GCA_037577275.1 Bryconaethiops microstoma | reverse complement strand
ACACACACACACACACACACACACACACACACACACACACACACACACACACACACACACACACACACAATTCAGCATGGCTATGTTCACACTGCAATTCAAATGTTTGGTTAGGTTTGTCTTTCTAAGTACATGTCAATGTATCCAACAAGGTCCACAAGTGAAATGACAATGATGACGACAGTGACCTGTCCGTGAAGTGAACTATGACATCAACACCAAAAACAAAAATCAAGCAAAATTATAATCTGATCATTCTCATCATGCCTTCATGCTAACATAGCATACAGCGTAGGGTCACATATGAAAGCAATTTAAAAGTATTCAATTTTTGTGGTCAGACAGCTCTTAAAACAGAAAAAAAATAAAATAAAAAAAATCAGATTAGTGCCAGAGTCTAATTCCAAAACTTCCTCCTCATGCCTCACACCAATACACAACTCAGAGTGGCAAAGGATTATTATGAGAGGAGAGCTTTAGTGATATTGTTTGTATAATACTGGGTTCACCTAAACGTCAACAATGAGACATTCAGTACCCATGGCTTTCCTCAAAAAAATTCTGGTTTATTCCGCCACTGTGGTTAACAGAAAAAGTTGGAAATTTGATGGAATTGTTGGGAAATCACAATGGAACGCTGACCGCTGTGCCTTCATAATGCAAACACAGCATAAAGGCGCCTTGCTTACAATGCAGAAACTGTGAGAATGAACACAATTATTAATGGAAAGCAAATGTGTGCATGTTGTGTACCTGTGGTAATGCAGAAGTAGGTCTCGTGAGGTGATACGTGGTGAACTCTGTGGTGTTTGCGAGGGAGGATGATGTGACAGTCCTGGAGGAATGTGACCCAGCGTGGCAGACCAAAATAAGTATGAGACCACTTATGGATCTGATTAGTCAGCGTCACGAAGATTGCCAGAGCATACACATAGCAGTACCAGGGGTAGATATGATAGATCTCCACTGGAAAGTGTGAGAAAGAGATCAAAATGTTAGACGTTCATTCAAGTGAGTCTCTGATCAAAATGGCACAAGTTAAGAGGCATGCTCTTTTCAAAGGTCACAGACAAAACAAGTCACAGGTATTGCCAGATACAACCAACGCATGTTGGAATTTCATCACTGAAACAAGTGGTGAAATTCTGCTGAAAGTGCTGATTCACTTTTAAACACTTTAACTGATGCCACATTTATGTTCATAAGCTGAAGAGGAGATTTTTGTTATGCTTTGACTCTGATGAAAATCTGTGCATATGGTGTCTCGTGGAAACTCGCTGTCTTACCTGGTGTTAGAGTGTGGAAGTTAAAGGCCATGTTAGCTAGAGGGACGATGGTCAGCATACAGTTATCACCGTTCGTCTCAATGAAATCGTGCCGTGTGATAGCTGTGGGATCAATGTGATGTTCCCTAAATGGCCGGATGAATGCCTTGGGGGGGATAGGAGAGACAGAGTGAGTGCACAGGGGACCTGCTAACCTGTTCCAGGTAACACACAAACATCAGACCCTTTCTCTGTACTCTTCTCCTGTAGTTGAAAACTGAATGCCAAGATGTTTTCCTGAAGAGCAACCCACAGTTATGTACTGTTTTGTCCAGTTGCTCAGGACACATTTTGCTTAATAATGAGAGTTCAGTTCATAGCTGATTTTACATGGCAGTGTAGCTTTGAGCACATGATGTATTAGAGAAAAATGAAGTTATATTACTGCACCCCCTTACCTTTCCAAAGATGGGCAGGTCCACTGTCCCCCATGTGTCAGCACCCCAGTGAACCAGTCCAGATGCAAAGTCTGCAGTTAGGATTCCTGCCACTATGTACATACACACACGCGCACACAGACAAATATATTCATCAATGAACAACATCCCAAAGATCATGATGTTGTGTAGAATAAAGATCTCTGATGTTTATCAAACAGAGAAGCATCTGTTTAAGGTGGGTTACAGTGTTTAGCTATAATCTGCTAAATATGAATGAGATTAAACATATTTAAAGTTAAGCTACCACTATGGTGAATACAGTCCCACTGTGCACCATGCACAACTGCAAAATACATTTCTACTACATATATGGCCGTCACGATTACTTAATTATCATCAATTACTTGATTTTTAAAATACAATAATCATTAGAAAGTCGTGTTCAGCAAGCTGAACATTGTCCAACCAGGGAAACCCATACTTGCAGGATCTCACTACAAATTTCATGACTATGAAACAAAATTGTTTACTGTTTAAAACTGAGCATACATAATTGGCTTACTCAATTATTCCTTCCAATCATCTATAGATCACTCAATTACTAATATACTGGATAGAGAGTCCTAGTTATATCATCTAATAAGTGTAACAGTTTAAAACGTGCCATATAAAGTAAATAATCAATGCAGAATGACAAGAAGAATGATCTCCTACCAAACACATCTGTCATACTATGAAGACAGCTGATGCTCTGACTGAAAACTCTAAATATAAACTCACCTCAAGTTTCAGTCTACTTGTCTATATTAATATGCACATGTGCTGAGTCATAGTTATGAATACAGAACACACTAGTTGTTCGTTTATCCATTGTGTTATCCTGTGTGTATGTGTGTGTGTGTGTGCGTGTGCTACGAACCGATTCCTATGAGGATGTACCAGACATGGCCCAGGTGGAAGTGGGCGAGGAGGTTAAAGAAATTAACAGCCATGAGCGTGAAACAGAGAACAACACTGATCCATTCCTGGCATCTTTTCCCTAATCATAAAGGAAAGGAGAGAGAGAAAAAGAAAAAGAGTTATCTTTGTCTTATAAAGTCTGCAAAACGGAGTGAATTCATGCTCTGCTCACACAGGCACTCTTTTGTTGTGAGGTCAGACAGGTATTTCCAGAATTTCCAAATTCAATTTATCCTATTCTATCCTATTCCAAGTATCCTTCTAACAAAAACTAAGAAAAGAGCACATTACTCCAATTCTCAGGTCCTTGCACTGGCTCCCAGTTTGGTACAGACTTGATTTCAAGGCATTACTCGTGTACAAGTCACTCAAATGGTGTGGGGCCTAAAAACATCTCAGATATGTTTGTTGTACATATGCCTGGTAGGTCTCTTAGATCTGTAGGAGATGGTCAGCTAGTGGTGAAAGGGGGTGAAACTAAACATGGTGAAACGGTGTTTAGTCACTATGCAGCTCGCTGCTGGAACAAACTGCCCATCAGTATCAGAAATGCACCAACTGTAGCTTTAAAAAGCTGCTAAAAACTGCATTATTCTCCTCTGCCTTCTTTCAAATATTTGGACTTTGATTGTTCAATTTTCTTTTATTTCCTTCATCTCTTACAATATCTTATATTTTATTCTATTTTATTTTAGGATCTATTTTTGTAACTCACATTGAATGATCTTTTGTGTATGACAGAACTGAACTACAATATGTTTACATGATTCCCAGAATGCTGGCACGCACATACATGCATGCATGCTTTTTTCCCCTCGTCTTTTTTTCCTAGTAATTTTCAGCCTGTTCCTGCATAATCAACTTCAGTAGCCTAGAATTTTAATATGGGAAGTGTTATGTATTGACTCAAATTAAAAGACTGTTTCAAATGATTAATAAGTAATACAATATGCAGTACAATTTATTATAAAGACCATCCATCCTAGCAACAGCTGCCATAAAAACATATGTGGGTGCAACTTCGGTGAACTGCATCTCTGATCAATCATCAACCGCAAAAAGAGAAAGAGAGAGAGAGAAAGACAGAGACAGAGAGTAAGAAAGAGAAATTACCTTAAATGTCCTTCCTCTGCATTTCGATGAGCCTACTTTACTAACAGGTTTACATACAAATAGACACCCTGTATAAATGTAAGCATAGCTGCACATGTGTGTGAGAAAAGGGTGTGTGTTTGCTGGGCCAACATCTTGGCCATTTAACCTGCAGGTAAATTCCAGTGGCCTCCATTCCATACTCAGATCACTAAGATCAGGTCAATTTTTGGTCTGTGTTACTGTTCTACTGTGGTCATCATCCCGTCACAGACTCTTAGCCACACAAATGCCAGAACAAGCAAAATAAGATGCTTAAAGAGTGTCCCTGTCCTGACAGAACAGCCAAGACATGCCTGGGGTTTGAACTTTGCAACTGTAATTCTGAAATGGAGCTACGAGGCTAATGCAGTTAACAAGCCTAATTAATGTTAACATGATCACGTTCAAATCTCTCTTTACCCTAAAAATAAACGTGCTGCTTTTTTTACTTTCTGTTCATAGAGATGTAAATAACACTCTTTATAACTTTGACCTGAATGGGAGCAGCAAAACTGCTGTAGACTGAATATGTGGATTAATGAAAACACACTGGGGTTTTTTTTTTACATCCCCAAAACAGCGAATTCAAAAGGGCCTCATTTTCTTACATGAGAATTATATATATATGAAGCGTAAGGACTGAGCAGGTATGGGAGCGGGAGCAGGTGCGAGTGGTACATTTGGAAACATACTACACCAAACTCTTGGTAACTGATGTAATCTTCCATGACTTGTTAGCTACAATATCAGGAGTGTAATGAAGTTCTGTCTCATTCTACTCCCATTTGCTACATGATATAGTAGACATTCAGCTGTGTGTAAGGTCATGTAGAACCGCAGAGTTCTCAAGCTGTTGACATTCCCGCTAGTGTGCTGGGGTACTCAACAATTCCAAGCAACCATTAATTAATAGACATGCATAGTTCCATACTCCAAACTCCACCTACATAAGACACCACATGCGTTGTCTTTTCCATCAGTTAACATTAATTTCCATACTATTTACTCTCAACAGCTTAATTCACAACACAATCTCCCTGCTGTATTAAGTTCGGCCCAGTTACTCCATATGCTCATTTTCATCTGTCATGTGGTTAGAACAAACAAATCTATTCACTGAATGCCAGACAGCGCAGATGCCAAAACTCGATTTGAACTACTTCCTTCATGATCACTGACTGCAGAAGACAGGAACTCGAGTCACCTAGTGCTCACTGCGAAATACATATGTTGCAAGACCCCTGAATTTAGCTTGTTAAGCTTTTCTCAGATCAATGTGACTGCATCAGGTGTAAAGGCTCTCTGGTCACACTGGTAAGTGACCAGAGAGCCTTGGAGAAGCTCAGTATTCACAAGGCATGCTAATACATTAAGTATAACTTGATCTGGTACATATCTGGTACAGATGCTGTAAAAGAGGCCAGCATTTTCTTGTGTAATCAGCAGCCAACACATACACACACCAGTATAGTCCAGTAGGGTCTACACAGTCCAGCCTTTTGCCTCGTGCACTATTCTATTCTATAGCCCAGGGTTCAGTACCTGCATAACATGAGGTCTAAAGTTCTTCTGGAAGTCTACAGCCTCACAAACATCTATATTGACTTCTGCTGTGTATGGCTAAACTCCGCTTTTACTGAGCTCTCCATATCTCACATTGGTTGTCGATACAGAAACTACAATGATGGCATCCCGAAACTGACATCAAAGCCCATGGGGGTCTAACAATGTGGTCATACAAACGGGCCATGTAACTCAGATCCACAGTCTTAATTTAAAAAAACCTTAAAATCGCGTCAGCCTATAACACTTTGGGAAAAACAAACGACTGATGTTGTGGATACTGTGGAAACAAGAAGACCCACACAGAGTGGTCATATGAGCCTTACATTTACTGTGAGTGTTGCTACACCGGTGTTTCACAATTAAGGCTTCACACTTAGATACCAAAGACACAATATACTTTGCAATCTCCGCTAAACATTTTTAAAGCCCTTAGTTCACTACAAATGGACTATATGGACAAAAGTATTGCTTGTCATCTCATTGCAGCTACCACTCTTCTTGGAAGGCTTTCCACAAGATTTTTGAGTGTTTCTGTGGGAATTTGTGGCCCATTCATTCTTTAGAGCATTTATGAGTTCAGTCATTGATGTTGGACGAGAAGGCCTGGCTCGCAATCGCCGTTCCAGTTCATCCCAAATGTGTTGGATGGAGTTGAGGTCAGGGCTCTGTGTGGGCCAGTCAAGTTCTTCCACACTGAACTCAACCAACCACGTCTTTATGGACGTCGCAGTCATGCAGGAATAGAAAACGTCCTTTTCTGAAAACACTGTATGTTGAAGCATTAACTGGAAATAAAGGAGCACCAGAATTCAGTGATTAAGAGGCGTGTCCCAACACTTTTGTCCATGTTGTGAATGGGGTGGCTTATAGCACCTATAAGCGGAGTAGCCCGTATTCTGGCCCTTTCTCCAGTCTGTCATCTACTTATAGAGAAAACAAAGCAGGGAAAAACCGTTTGTTTTTGTTTTTTTACTTCAGCTCAAACTCGTGACTCAAACTCGAATGCTGGCTAGCTGGTTTCTCTACCTCCTTCATTAGCAGAAGGATGAGAACCGGCTAGCAGGGTGGCTAGGCGGTGCCAGACTGAGCCCCAAGCCCACACAGGCATTCTTACCTGGGGAGTATAACTTGGCGAGCTCCTGGGCTCCGGCGTGTTGAGGGCCCCATCTAGCAGAAGCACGCACCGTGCCATTGGACTCGGTTTTCTGAAAGTCCTCCCCGATGCCGTTTTCGTTCGGGATGCTCGCCATATTCAGACCTCTCCCCGGTCTCACACACACACACTCTCATGTACACGCACGTATACACACACAAACACACACAAACTCAAACACACACAGCTACGCTTCCAACTGCAGACCACGCCCTTCCGAATGATCACGTTCATTCTACAGCCAATCATTGAAGAGTCGACATTTTCATCACGGGATAATCATCCAATGAAATTGTGTAGAAAAAACAGACGTGCTTCCCGACCCCACCCTTTTCTGACCAATCAGAAAATAGCTGTGGGTTCCTATGGGCGTCTCCTGTTCTGCACAGCTAAAATCAAACGAGCTCCTCTTTTGAAAGACTTGCAAAATAATCACGAATTTCTCCTCTGTCAGCTTGTCTCTGGGGATAATAAGGGTCCTTTAATAAAGATCTGCATATCTTATGTTTTTAAAAAGCTATTTTAACCCCCAAAGTGAACGCAACAAGCTCTGGAAACCAAACACGCTGTGGTTGATCGATGACGTTCGGTGCAAGGCAAAAAATAGACTAAACCGAATTTTTTAGCAACATCGATACAGATTATCAGTAGCCAATAATGGATAGTCAGTGGTCTTTTTATAACCAATTCCATAGCCATTTGTATTCTTAATGAAAAGCTGTTCATGACCATTTGCAGAAACAATAGTAGAAGTAAAAGTACAAAAAAGGTAGCAATCGTCCGCAAATCATCTTATGAGAGGATTTTACAGAGGCTTCATAGTTTGGCTGCTCCATTTCTGCTGCAGAGACAAAAATCCTCCACTAGATGACAGTACAGTAGCTGTCTTGAAAGAGAGCCACTCAGGCTCCACTGACTGGACTTGACAGTTCTGAGAACTTAGTAGGCAACACTCATGTCAGTATTTCACAACAGCTCTCTGCTTATGTACATCCACTACCCACTCTCATTAAAAATAAATATAATTCTGAGTAGAAATGGTGAAATAGAAGCTATGTTTCTGTGAGTTTGATAAACTAGGGCAGTGGTGTCCAGCTCTGGCCCTGAGGGCCTGCCGTTCAGCAGAGTGTAATGATTTTTCTGCTCAAGCACACTTTCTTTAACTCATCTGTAAATAACTTGGGGGATCGTGTGTATTTGAGCAGGAAAATCAGCAAACTGTTTTGTGACCCTTCATTACTCAAAGTGGGCTCTCTTGCTGCTGTAAGGCCTGGGGCCTTCTTATAATTTATACAGTGTTATGGAACAGTCTGAGCTCATTTATACCTATTTATACATTTTATTAATCATTATTTACCAATTACCAGAGGTGGATGGTAACTAGCCGTCAACTGAGTTACATGTACTCACGATTTTTCTATGATAAACAACTGAAGACTGTGAATGAATTGCACTTACCTAAGTGTTTTAATGGCAATACTTCTACATTTGTTCACATAAATTGGTGGAAATAGTAATTATGTTACATAGTTATTACCATTTAGTTATTATGTACTACGACTTATTAATACTAACTGTCATTGCTAATTCCTTTTTACTTTATGTTACACTGGTGACTGAATTTGTACTACCTTGTGGTCATTTATCTCACTTTGGAGCTTCAACATTTTATATTAAAGCAAAAAGATCTCAAAAAGACAAGAACTAAAACTAAAACTCCAGATCCTATGCTGATAGATGCTGGCTGCACTAAGAAGTTCCCCAGAGATGCTCTAAATTAGACAGTTCTTGTAACGTTTTGTGACCCGACACTATTATTTTTGTTATTTTTGTTGTTGTTGTTGTTGTTTTTTCATTGTAAAGTACATTTACTTGAGTGATTATTCTATTGATTCTGTTGCAGTAACAATGCATGTATTGTATGTACAGGTTAAGACGTCTACACACACCTCTGTACACTGTTTAACTTGATCAGTGAGGTGGAGGTTCCTCTGTGTTTGTTCAACATGGAAGTGAAGATCTACGGTTGCTCACAATTTGACAGCCAGCGTCTAAGTCCACATCTCTTGAGATCCTCCATCCTTCACCTTTTTTCTGTTCTTCTCTAACCCAGCAGGTTTAAGTAATAATCTGCCAAATAAGCCTTTAAACACACAAACTGGATATGTTCTAGCTGGGGAAGAATTGAACTGTGTGCTCCACCACTACAGGTATAAAAGGGTGTGTGTTAGAGAAAGGAAAAACTACAAGACTGTGGATCTGACACTGACACCCTTAGTCCACACTCAGGGCTTATTTAGGACATGGGCAAAGCCTTAAACAACATTGTGTTTCTGAACAGTTGAAACCTTCCTTTTGCATCTTCTACAGGTATGATGGCCCATCAGGTAACTCAAGGAAATTCTCCATCACTCCAGTTTTAACTGATGTGTAATAGTATATTCTTTCCAAATGAACGGTTAGACAGCAAAACCAGTTTACAGGAGTTTTTTCAAAGGGAATCATTAAAGTAGCTGGTTTCAGGCACTGAGAGCCATCAGGTAAGCAGCCAATTAAAGAAACTCTTGTTTATTTCAGTTTCAGCTGATGCATCGCATTGTCCAGCCAGACTGTAAACAGGCTATTTCAATGACAAAAGATGTTTGAAAGAGAGACTCAGTAGGAGAATTGGTTTCAGGTATGAGGCTGAATGGGACACTCAGGTTTATTATAGGTTTAAGTCTTGTGCTGCAGTAGACTGTCTACCACAGATTTTAGTGGGCAAATGTATGAAACAGGCTCACTTTATTTTAGTACTCATGGCCTATGACCTATATGACTCAACTCACTGGCCTATAATTCGATGTCCCATAGGCTTCAGTGTCAGGCTGTGCAAAAAAAAAAAAAAAAACACAATGTACATCACTTGTGAGGAGCTGGTTGGTTATAGGGGCATGGAAAGTTTTCTTATGTGTGCTCTAGAGGAGGGGAGCACACGCACGCACACACACACACGCGCACACGCATCAGGTTTAGGCCGGTTTGGTGAACACTCAATGCTTCAGGAAGCACTCAGTGCTCCGCCCCCTCGAGCTGCAGATATAAACACGAAGTTGGAAACATGGGAACTGACAGCGGCGCATTCCTCCACACACTCATACTCATACACACATATACACACACACAAACACACACACACACACACATACACTCGCACGGCTGGTCCGGACACATCTGAGCAGTCACAACTGATGAGATATTTATGTGTGTGTTTATAGTCAGTCGCTCGGCGTGTTTGTCACCGGTGGTCTCTCCCCCCTGCGCTCGTGACTTTTTAAAAGGGCTCGCCAGGGCAGTCCGCCCCTGATTTCTCTGGCTCTCGGCTGCCGAGATCCATGGAAGTGGCCGGCATCTACGAACGGGACTGCTTTGCTTTCCACCCGGGGAACACCTCTTTCGACGACGCGTACCGGCACCTGGCCGACGGCCCCATGACGAAGCTGGGCATCGCGGAGCACGAGAAGGCGATCGACATCAGCATCTACGTGGACGCTCCTTTCCTGCAGCAGCACCACCAGCACCACCCGCACCAGCACCAGCCGCCGCTGAGCCACGAGCTGCTCTTCCCGGACTACTCGAGCGAGGACGTGAAGGCGGCGGAGCGCGAGGACCGTGCAGACCGCGAGCACGACCACGAGCGCGCCGCGCACCGGCTCGACTACGCTGAGCTGCACGAGACGCGGCTGGACGCCGTGCTGGGCACGGACTTCCTCGGCCGCTGCTGGAGGGGCGGTGACGAGCCTGGACGCATGGACGGAGGCGCGTACCTGCGCGCGGCCGCGTACCAGGCTGCAGCTGGCAGCGGGAGCCTAGGAGACGTGTCTGCCGCCTCGTCCTCGTGCTCCAGCCCGCCGGGAACGCCCGCGCCACCTCCACAGGGCAGCGGCTCCAAAAGCGGCAAAGCGGCCCCTCCTTCCTCCTCCTCCAAGGGCAAAAAGCGCTTGGACAAAGACAGCGACGAGTACCGGCAGCGACGAGAGCGAAACAACCTGGCCGTGCGCAAGAGCCGCGACAAGGCCAAGATGCGCAACCTGGAGACGCAGCACAAGGTGCTGGAGCTGGCCGCCGAGAACGACCGGCTGCAGAAGCGTGTGGAGCAGCTGTCGCGGGAGCTCGCCACGCTCCGTAACCTGCTGTCCGCCACCGGGCAGTGCTGACAGGACTGAAACTCTGAGAGTGTACAGAGGCGGACTTGTGATTCAAAGAAAAAAAATCAAAAACGACATTTTGTTTTTATTTTTTTCATAAATAATAATGTTTACAAGTGCGAGAAAGTGGACGACAGCGCGCGCGGGATTGCGCAACCCTGTCCTCGTGCTTGGGGACTTTTTTGTATGTCACTTTTTGGTGTCATGTTGTTGTGTTTTTTTTTGTTTTCTTTGGTCTGTACAGTATTTTTGTACGGGATGGGAAAAATCTCTACTGTTTAATACTCCTATTTAAAATACATTGTTTTTTCTCTCCCCCATATCTGGGGCAGTGGCTGTCAAGGGAAGAGTTGTACTGCAGAGGTATGATGCAACTCATTGTAACAGTATTGGCAATGCAATGAAGTAGTCTGCTTTAAGAGAATAAGGGTACATAACTTCTATTGCTATATAATATTTTATTGGATTAAATGATTTTTACATCTTTCAGCCTTCTGGTCTAATTGCATTGGTTTGTTCGCCTCTAATTACAGACACACCCCCTTCTGTTGCTGTCTAGAAAGAGCTCTCATGTTAGAGCACACACACACACACACACACACACACACAGACTTCTGCTGGCTCATTTAATAAGCTCTTCGCACATATTGTTTGGTGGTTTAGTTTAAGGAGTGTAATTTGAAGCCCATCTAATATTAATTGCTCTTCTTCTGATCTGAAGCTGAAATATTTATAGAGAAAATGAAGGGCTTGGGTGAAGAAATAATGCAACATAGTGTCCACTCACTATGCAGTAATATGGATGAAGAGTTTAAACACAGCACATTCAAAATGTAATAACACATGCAATGCTGTGAAACACTTCCTAGGCGTAGATGGGATGTAGATCAATGAATCTGCTTATTGCCTGTAAGAAGTATCCTGAAGAATATTATAAATGTTCTTGATATTAAGGAGAAATGGAAAACTTTGTAGATACTGGAGACAAGGAGGCTTTTTCGACTGGTTTGTCCTTTGCCCACCTCGACCAGCAGTAAAGCAGAATTATCTAAAACACACACACACACTGTCAACAATCTATGAGTTCAGTCCTCTGGGGTCAAGGCTGGATCAACGTCCAACTGCTAGGAGCCCCCAGAACAACAGATACGCTGCAGTTGGTTTTTCTTTCTAGTCACACAAGTGGAGTGAGACAGCGAGAACACGGTTGTAAGATTAATTTGATTATTAAATAGTGCCTTGAAAACATAAGAGGGAAAAAACAGCATGTAGTCTAGAATACACATGAGAAAATAAAAGAGGAAGGCTGTGTTTCGTAACATATGTGTTCAAATATTACCATAATACACTCTTGTCTAATAACATCAGTATTACTGAGTATGTATTTGGCAATAGGCCTCCAATGAAAGCTTTCAATTGCCCAGTAACAAATGTCATACGATATCTGTTACCACGTCATAAAGCTTTTTGAAGATATGAGTCGTATGAACAGGCCGTACAGATTTAGAGCTGTAATTACTGGGTCTGTCTAAATGAGTATTGATAGTATAGTACTGAGCATAAAATCTCAGACACAAATTTACTCAGATTAACAGTCTAAATCAATTCTTTCCTCACTCACAAGGCCAGGTCTACCCCTGTTAAGCACATAATTAGAGAGCCTCAGTTGTAATAAAACAGCCACACCTGTGGAGTCAGCACCATAAGCCTCAATAAAACCCTTCATTACACATCATAAACTGATTTTCAGTTTTCACCGCAAACTTCCAGAGCAAAATAAACAAACCCGAAATGAGCTTCCTCTGGTGTTGGTGCTTGAACAGATCAACCTGAAAAGCTTGAAAAGACACATTGCATCAAACTGCAGTAAACAGTATTAACGGAAAACGTAAACGACGCTGAGATTTTATGGTCTACGTTATGGTCTTAAAGGTTACATTTGGACAACAACGTGTTGAGTCTGTTTTTTTTGTGTGTGTGTTGGGGTGAGGGGTTCACTGCCACTGCCATGTTGTGATTCTGACCCAACAGGTATGGAACAACAGGTGTATAGGTGTGTGTGTGTGTGTGTGTGTGTGTGCGTGCGTGTGTGCAAGAGAGAAGGCGGGAGAGAGAGAGAGAGAGAGAGAGAGAGAGAAAGAGAAAAGCCTGACAGGTGCTAATCGGTCAGAGTGGAAGAAGATAGTTCATCACCATGACAATGGAGGGTGGGAGAGCGAGAGAGGACAGTCAAGGTGGGGGAGGGGATGAATCTAAGGTGTGTGTGTGTGAGTGTACGTGTGTGTATGGTGGTGTATCTATCCACCTTTGAAAAATGTATACACTGATTAGACTCACCTATCGGTCCAAAAGTCTCATCTTACCCGAAGAAAAGGAAGAGAAGCTTTATATACTTCGTGTGTTTCATGCATCACATTCTAAGGACAAATTTTCCTTGTTTTTGTATCAAAACCAGAGAAAAACATTGGGAACCAGTGATAAAAGATCCATGTGTCATTTTTTAAAGTGAATGATTAAACCTTTCGCTGAGATTAAGGGTGAGACTAGGTTTACAATTTATATTTGAAATGTGGCATTCTTAAGCGTATTATTGTATATAGGTAGGGACATTTTATTATGCAGGCAGTTGGTGTGAGAGAGGAAGATGCAGAGGATAGAAGGAAATAGAGACGGTTGATCCACTGTGGCAACACCTAATCGTGCACAGCCGAAAGTAGAAGAAGAAGATAAAGGAGAATTTTATATACAAGAGAGAGGACACTTTTGATTTTGTTATGATTACATTTCCAGTGCATTTACATATTTCAAATATACACAAGATGTCTTTTGGCTTTGTGCTTATATATATGGCTAAAAAAAAGTATGTACTTCATTTGATCGTCTTCATTCCTTCACCCCACTCAAAACTTGTCTGAAAAGAATCTAAAATTTGCATACAAGCAAGTCAGACCATTTGGAAAAATGTACTCTGGTCACAAAACGACCATAAAATCCCTTTGCCAATAATTAGCTTGTCATGTTTGGAGAAAGAAATGTTATGAACATAATTCCAAGACCACCACACACCACATACAAGGGTGGGAGCGTCGTGATATGGGGCTGCTTCTCTGCAGCATTACTCATTATTAAATGAAGCACGAATGGAACGACATATCAGAGGACAACTGAGTCTCATCGGACAAGAAACTGAATCTGAGGGGAAGAAGGATGTTTAAAAAGAAAATGACCCCAAACTTACACCCAAAATTACTTGCTTTCTAAGAAGATGAAGGTGCTTACAAGACCTATGGCAAAAGACAAATTTGGGGTGTCTGAATATTTTTTTTCTCTCAGAACAGTCTTGACTGCAGGCTGCAGTGCCGCAGAGCATGCTTCCTCCAACACAGATAACAGTTCGTTTCTGAAAACCGTAACCACGGTGATTCTGCTGACAGCAGCTGGCGTTTGAGTGACGAAGGTCATTTTTTGGAAGATTTCTTTGTTTATACTTATGAAAACAAACATATGTCAAGCAACGAAGGACTGTTTAGCCAGACTAGGTATAAAATCATAACTACAAATACTGACAGGAAAAGAAAAATGGACATGCTTAAGCCAACACAATCACACACATCAAATCCCAATGCATTGTATATTTATTTATTCCTATTTATTCTAAAGTTAGTGTTTTCTGAGAGGACACTGCCCGGACAAGTGACTTTACGTGTCTATTTTTGCATTAGTCTAGAACTTTTGTTGTACAATTTAGGGAAAATAATATTATTATATATGGGCACTTCCAGAAATATATGACACATGTGGGACACTGTATTTAAAAATGACGAGGTCCTAAACCTCTATTCCTCTTTATCTTTATGCAACAACTAACATCAACGTACATTCTTCAACTTTTGTTTATGACACCAAAGGACTGATATCGAGCCTTGATTGTATCACGTTCGTGCCATTTAAAGCACTATGTGCTAAGCTGTTGATGTCACTGTTATGTAAGAAAGCTTAAATTATAGGTTTTGTTTCATGTTTGGGTGTATGGCAGCAGTGAACCCAATGCAGACCTGGGAAATTATATTGTTTTGAGTAGTGAATACAACACTTCCCATTCTGAAGGAGAAGATCAGGGTCGCTGTGTGTTGCTCAATACTTCCAACTTCCTTCTCCTTCAAAGTGGGTCTAGCTTTCAGTTGCCCAACTTTCACAAACACTACTCGAGTACATTTACTACACAGAGCCGACAAGAAGACATTTATAGCTCTGAAAAAGCAACGGCCACTACATGCTGTGTTTTTACACACCTCTCCCAGAGCATGAATGAGAAGACAGAATGAACTCGGAGAACGAAAGCAAAACTTGCACACTCTTAACAAGATCGTTTAGGCCTCCATTTGAATTTGAGTCTCCATTTGTACAGAATCAGATTATACATCATTTCTCTTGGGTCAAAACTCATTTGAACATTTTGATACAGTTTCTTTGAGTGAAGTACAGCGCGACCGGGGCGGCTGGTGGCCTGGTGGTTAGGGAGTTGCCCTTGTAATCAGAAGGTCATAGGTTCAAATCCCAGGACTGCCAACTGCACCACTGAGGCACCCTTGATCAAAGTACTGTCCCCACACACTGCTCCCCGGGTGCCACATCGCTGGCAGCCCACTGCTTCACTTGGTGAATGGATTAAATACAGAGAAAGAATTTCACATTGGTCACACGTGCCTATAAGGGGCCTCTTTACTTTATATGAGACTAACAAAGCCACAAAATACCATTTTAATCGTATAATCTTTATTCTTCATTCCTGCTGCAAATTATTTGAGGTTACTTTTCAGCAGTAACCTGTTGCTAGCTCAAAAATGACCTGAGGTTACTTCAGTTTTCACTTTGGTGAAATAAGGAAGCTGGGAAAACCATGCAGTCTGAATCAGCGAGTCATTCTGACTGAGACACGGTTTTTGGCTCCATCATAGTAGTGAAATTAGCTGCCACCTTTTCCCTTCTTCCTTCAACCTCTTTTCATGATGTTAGCACTGCCACCGTCAGCCCAGCTCTGTTTTAGATGTCTGTTTCATTTATATCACTTGAAATTTTATGCCAAATGGACCAAAAGAAATAGCTGAAAATAGTTTTGAATAAAATTGTTACATTTGCTTATAATACAGATTAGGGATGCTTGTATTGCTTGGTCCAGTTGAAGAGAAACTAAACAAAGGTAATGTAGAACAGCTGGCACTCACTTACAAATGAAGCGATGTTGGCTTAATGGACACTGATGCTTTTCTACATTTCTCTGATGATCATTCGCTTCCTAGCTAAAGAGACCCATTTAATTCATGCATACTTGCTGAACAACAAATGCACTAAACACATTGAACAACAAATGCACTAAAGCATCGTAGCACTAGATTCAGGATTCTTTATTTGTCACATACACAATTATACAAATACAACGTCTTCGAGAATAAAACTGCGCAATAGAGTTA
This sequence comes from Bryconaethiops microstoma, assembly GCA_037577275.1. Taxonomy (NCBI): domain Eukaryota; kingdom Metazoa; phylum Chordata; class Actinopteri; order Characiformes; family Alestidae; genus Bryconaethiops; species Bryconaethiops microstoma. Next base: position 13,273,070 of record JBBJLS010000016.1, on the reverse strand, counting down.
CAATAACTGAAAAGAACTAAGTAATAAAAAATACGTAGAAAAAGTACAGATGCATGTAAATATATTCAAATAAACATCACAAATGTAAACAAGTGTAAACCAGCATTACAAGTGTAAACAGGATCTGAAGTGAAACAGAATGAGTATTCCAATGAAGAAGAAAAAAAAACACACACACAAAGCTCAATTGTTCCACTTATTTTCCTGAACTCACCTTATTAGGTAGGTCTTAGGAGATTTATTTGAGATATGAGGTGTTTAAATTTCACGAGGAAGGGAGTTCCAGAACAAGGGGGCTACTACAGCGAAGGCCCTGTCAACACAGGAGCGGAAGACGCTGGGCAGAGATTTAAGAAAACCAGTGCATGTCTTTTTGGGCATCTGGGCCTTATAATTTTCCTCATTACGTTTGTTCTACTCTGGAAGTATGTCGGCGAGAAATGACAGTCCACATTGTGTGCCACCCACCACCTGTATCTGTGATGAAAACTTTAACACGTTACGCTGCACATACAGCAACATGTCCTTCTTTTTAGATGCCATCAAAGCATAATGTTGGGATGTTTTTTTACTAAGACAAAATTCCCGAAGACGCAATTTGGAATGTACTCACTTTTTAAACTAGACTTTTTCTTCTCCATCCCACAGTGAAACTGCTGATTTCATGTTCACCATCTGCATCATACAGTGTGAGTTCTGCAGCTATGATTCAGATTCACCATTCATACATCTGTTCGCACTTCCTTTTCACACAAGTCACAACAAATGGCAACAACAACAAAAATATCAATGAAAAAAAGCAAAGCAGTAAGATTTGTTAACAGCTAGAAATATGGAAACAGGTGGCTAAGATTTGAGTCTATACACATGTATAATCCCATATGCATAATGAATATTGTGTAATTTGGCATATTACATTATATTAGCATGTAGATTACAATTGTAGACAATATGCAGTATTTAACTTTAAAACAATTTTAGTCAACATGTGGTCACATTGTTTAAACTGTATTACAGTCAAACAGTAAAAACCTATTATCATATATATATTTAATTAATTAATCAATTAATCAATTAATCAATTAATTAATTAATTAATTAATATATATAAGAT
>JBBJLS010000016.1:13241499-13266638 GCA_037577275.1 Bryconaethiops microstoma | reverse complement strand
GTGTGTGTGTGTGTGTGTGTGTGTGTGTGTGTGTGTGTGTGTGTGTGTGTGTGTGTGTGTGTGTGTGTGTTTGGTGTTTTGTTTTTTTTTTGTTTTTTTTTACATTTTAGAACATTGCACGGAAACGCCGTTATGTTGCCACTGTTTCCCTTAATGACCGCGTATACGTGATTGGAGGCTATGATGGCCGGTCACGCCTTAGTTCTGTCGAGTGTCTGGATTACACAGCGGATGAAGATGGAGTTTGGTACACTGTTGCCACCATGAATGTACGAAGAGGTCTGGCAGGAGCAACTACGCTTGGAGGTGCTGCCGTTTTTCACTTTTGTCTTGGCAACCATGTTTGAAAGTGGAATTCAGTTATATAAAGGCTATACGAGTTTAGTGGCTTTTTTGAGTTCATAATTATCTTAAATAAAGATGTCATACCACATTCTAAGACTCAAACTGCAAGTACAAGTTGGTAATCAGATCTGCCTACAAAACAAGTTTTGTGAGCTGCTGATTTCAGCACTGAATTTCTTAGTGCAGGTGTTGCCCAAACTGTTTATTTCTTCTGTGCCGGTTACGCAAACCGCCTCATGTGTTAATCCTTTGCTACTGTTTCTCAAAAACAATTCATTTGTAATGTTTGAAGAGCACTTTTGTAATAGGAGGTGTTCAGTGGAGGTTAGTGTTTGTAAATTAGTTAGATATAACCTATGCTATCAGAGAGAACGGTGACAGTGATTCCACAGTGCATTTTTTCGGAACCTCTCTTGCACCTTAACTGATTTATATGGATTACCTTTCACTGTTTTATAATAATTTCATGCGCTGGAACGAGAAAGGTTTATTATTTCCCTTCATCCAGATATGATTTATGTGGCTGGGGGGTTTGACGGCAGTCGGCGGCACACCAGCATGGAGAGATACGACCCTAACATTGACCAGTGGAGCATGCTAGGAGATATGCAGACAGCCAGAGAAGGAGCAGGACTTGTAGTGGCCAGTGGGCTCATCTACTGCTTAGGTATGTGTAATTTATAGGTCTATGCTAACATCAGGCTAGAATGTGAGTGCAGCATTAAATGGAAGTAAATAGCATGTATTTATACTGAAAATATACTGATAAAGAAATACTAATATCCGAAACAACATCATAACCAAAATAATAGGTTCTGTATTATTGTGCTGACATGTATTTTCTTAAGCAAGATCACTCATCCGACATTTAATCTGTGTGTATTTGGTAATCTGTTAAATTGCTTTTATATGATTACAGGTGGCTATGATGGTTTAAACATTCTGAATTCAGTGGAGCGATATGACCCACACACTGGTCACTGGACCAGCGTCACGCCAATGGCCAACAAACGGTCAGGTATGTCAGTCTGTTGGGATTTAAAATATTTTAGAATATTTGTTTTTGACTCAGGTGCATGAGTTTTGAAATAGTAAGATGTTCATTTAATACATCTTGCATATATTTTGTGTCGTAGGTGCAGGGGTAGCTCTGCTGAATGACCACATTTATGTAGTGGGAGGGTTTGACGGCACAGCCCATCTGGCTTCTGTAGAGGTGTATAACATCCGTACAGACTATTGGACCACAGTGGCACCCATGACAACTCCACGCTGCTATGTGGGAGCCACCGTCCTTAGGGGACGACTATATGCCATTGCAGGGTAAGATCTTAACGTTACCATTTCTTAAAAATACACAGACAGATAGCAGAGCTCGAACTCGTAGACAAGAAATGAGGCATTTATATTGTACTATATTGTAAATGGACTTGACATTGAACCATAAGTAACACCATGTAGTAACACATATGGTGTGAAATAACACATATAAAGCAGGATGTATGTTAATTCATGCAGCATTAACAAAGTCGTGTCTGTGCACAAAATCTAAATGTCTTTCATCTTCTCCATTGGCAGATATGATGGTAACTCCTTGCTCAGCAGTATCGAATGTTATGACCCAGTCCTGGATAGCTGGGAGGTAGTGACCTCCATGGCTACACAACGTTGTGATGCAGGGGTTTGTGTGTTACGTGAGAAATGAGAACATCACTGTCGAACACTTTGAACTGGCAGAGACACATGAAGGAAGATTTTGTGGTGGTGATTGGCAGCTAACATCTGAGACTGGTCTACTACGTGCCACATGTATTAGCACGGAAGAGCAAGCAAACTGGAAATGCAGATCAAATGACTATCCTTTCCGTATTTCTGCTCTAGTCCTTTCTTTTGGACATTAGTTCTATTGTTGTCCTTACATAAATGTAACCTTAGTGATGCAGTCAATACGTGTGGCCTGCCAAGATGTCTGCGCTCTCCATACGTGACCCTGTGGTTCGGTGGTGACTGTGGTTACACGTGAGGTTTGTGTGGATGAGTCTACAAAAGTGCAATTTTTTTTTTTTTTTTTTTTTTTTGATCTGCTGCTGTAAAAGACTGAAAAATGCAGAAGAACACTATGTGTGCTTCAGCTGTTGCTGCTATATGCCTTATTGCCTTTGTGGCAAACATTTTACCAAATCAAACCATGGGAACTGATATCATTGTCCTTTCTTGCATTTATGATCTCCCAGCCTGTCCTTTGTAAACCAAGAGCCCTGCCCATTGCCTCACAATTAAAGGTACAGTAAGTAGGAGTTTCAGTTAAAACTGAACAAAGAAATTAATATAAAGAAAAAGTTATATCAACACCAAGAGAGGTGGAATTTGTTTCTGCTGATGAGGGGAAGTGAGGGCTTAAGGCAGTGTATGTGTTGGGGAAAATGCCTTTTCCATAGTGGTCAGGTGGCCAGATTTGTTAGTAGTCATGTTGGCAGCAATGCGTCAACAATGACGTATATGACAAAAAACATTGGGTGGTACCTTTTAAGTCTGTGTGATTGTCATACCATTTTTGCTGTGTTTTTATGCATTGGATGCATCAAATGCATTCAGTTGTGAATCAGAGTGAGTGGAGGAATTTACTCCTGCCTCAGCTGTTGGTCAAACATTGAACATGAACATTATGTAAAGTATTAGTATTGTTCTGTAGATATGTACCCAGTATTCTGAGTGATCGATGAGCAATGGTGTGCAATGTATTGCGGCATGTATGGTGTGCTGATATAACTGGACTGATACAATTGTGAAGTTTGCCACCGAGATAAAGAAATGTAATAAATTGTACATCATCTATGGAGTGGCCATTCTTGTACTGTCATGTTATGCAACTGCTTTCACTTTTAACTACAGCACTCTTGCATGTATACAATGGTTCTGATACACTATATGGACAAAAGTATTGGGACAGACCTGTTTTTCAGGGTTTGGGTTAGGCCCCTTACTTCCAGTGAAGGGCAATCTTAATGCTTCAGCATACCAAGCCATTTTGCACAACTCCATGCTTCCAACTTTGTGGACACAGTTTGGGGAAGAACCTTATCTATTACAGCATGACTGTGCCCCAGTGCACAAAGCAAGGTTCATAAAGACATGGTTGGGTGAATTTAGTGTGGAAGAACTTCCCTGGCCTGCACAGAGCCCTGACCTCAACACCATCCAACACCTTTGGAATTAACTGGAATGGAGATGGCGAACAAGGCCTTCTAGTCTCAACATCAGTGCCTGACCCCATAAATGCTCTAAAGAATAAATGGCCACAAATTTCCCACAGAAACTCCAAAATCTTGTGGAAAGCTTACCAAGAGGAGTGGAAGCTGGGGTTCATATTCAAATCTATGTATTTGAATGCAATTCAAGGTCATTGGTGTAACGGTCTGACGTCCCAATACTTTTGTCGCTGTAGTGTAACTTTTTTTGAACAAGCTCCAACTGACAAAGTCTACGGAAATGCCTGGTCGAGTTCAAAAGATTTCAAATGTATAGAGACCCTCCCCTTTTTTCTTTACGAGCGTAAAGACGTGAGTAAAGGATGCATATGAGTCTTTTAGTTTCGCCATGTCGTTAGGAAGTATATGTGACATGAAATTTTCGATAAAATGTTCGAGAAACTGTTAGTGGAATCTTTTAAAAGTTTATTCGGTTACACCAATAGGAGGCGGCCTTGCCGACGCTGGCCTATAGCGTTTCAGCACTGCAAGAGCGAGACAACAGGAGTGTATAAAAGCTGGAGCCCTGGGTCAGCCCGTACTGCTGTGTTGGCGGAGACACGTTACGCGTCCAAAGTCGACGGAGCGCCAAACTTGTTGGTTTCAATCCACACTAAAATTATTTTCCTTTTCTCATTTCAAAGGCTCTAGTACCACTTAATCCTTACCCAAAATGGTGAGTTGTTTTTCTTATCTTTTTTTTTTTTTAAATGCTACCTTTCTCAGCTTGTCGGCAAAGGCGCCAAAATGCTTTACATTTTTTCAGTTAAAGCTCGTTTTTCTTATCTTTTTCTAAGACGACAAAAATACATACTTTGGGAAGAGTTTAATGCCTAAAGAAACGTCTTTACCTGTAAAGACAACTTACTTTTTGGACGTTTTTTTTTAGTTTTAATGAGTTATTTGAGGTCATTCATTCATTTAGAAAAAAGAAAATAGTTTATGTAATGAATCGCCTTGTTGTTTTGTAACTCGAAATGTTTTGAGGCTGAAACTGGTTACTTTTTTTTCCTTCCACCTTAAAATTGTGTTGCAACTACTGTCTAATTCCTGGTGTTAAAGTGGAAGTGCATTTTTAGGGTGGAACTAAGAAGTAACCCGAACTCGCGGCGTGGAGGTCTTTTGGAGGGACTGGTGTGGCAGATTTTGACTGGTTTGGAGGCGCTGCGTTGGAGAGTGGAGGGTTTTGACTGGTGTTTAAAGGAGGCCCCTCTGGTCCTCTGAGCCAAGCAGGAAGGAGAGAGTGGGGGATGGGAGGAGGCCCACACTAAAGCAGACTATCTGGCGTGGTTAAGGACGCTTCAGTTATTTTTGGATGTAACTTTGTCGGTGGCCGTCGTGTTACTTCTGCATCAAAAATGAAGCCTTTCCTTCCCTGTCGCCCATTTTGACTGAAGTCTCGCGATGTCATAACGGCCAGAGCGTCTGGAGGCCTCGTGGACGGCAGGGTGAGACTTTGGCCCAACATGTGCTGATCCTGGACTCAGTTTTAATCATTTTGTCCATCTGTGAGTAACATGGCCATTACGCCAGTATTGGAATTTCAGTTATGTTAAAGGAGTTAAAACCTGTCTCAGTCAAAGTGCTCTCTAAGAAAAGGGTTTTTTTTTTCCTTCCCAAAATGTAATGTGACACGCCTCTGTCCTTCATTTTTATCTTCTCCAGATCATAATTCCTGCTGAGAATTCCAGAGCCAACCCTTTTCATTTAGTACCACCCTTAATTGATCAACCTCTGTTCCTTCACACCTTTCTGTAAAATCATTAAAGCTGACATTAAGTCTGTTTTTATCACTGAGGTTGTGTTCTGTACTCCAGATTCCATGATCTTCCAGGTGGTTTCTGTATTTATCTTCATAACTAAACTGTGACTAGTTTCTAGTACATCTGCGAGACTCCAGGCTGCATTTCTCAGTCTGCTTTAAAATAAGGCTGGGAGAGTGTCACAGGGGTCAGCATTGCTCCAGACATACCATGGGTTTGGAATTTCAAGAATCCCCCTTTTAAAATGTCTCTCCTGGACAGTGCCCTTGGTCTCCTTTCTGTGCTGACTTAGGTTTCCCAATGACCGTGTAAGTGCTGGTAGGTTGGCATTGTGTACGTGGTGTGTTCTGATAAGTATTAATGCTATTCCAGGATTTAATACTTATGAGTAGGCCAAAAATGTGTATAACTCTAGAAATTGATTGGAACGTTAAAACTTTTTGCAGATTTGCTATTTTAGACAGTTGTCATTACTGCTGTTGTTGGCCTGCAGAGAGAGTGCATCTCGATCCATGTTGGCCAAGCTGGCATTCAGACTGGCAATGCATGTTGGGAGCTCTTCTGTCTGGAACATGGCGTGGGGCCTGACGGTGTGATGCAGGATGTGGTTTCGTTGCCCAACTCCCGTCAGGACCCCTTCAACACCTTTTTCAGCACAGGCAGCTCTGGCCGCCATGTGCCTAGGGCCATATTTGTGGACCTGGAGCCCACCGTGGTGGGTAAGCATCCAGTTTTAACTTTTTTTTTTTTTTCCTTCTCCTTTTCCCTTGCATGGTGTGTGCGCAGCGTGAGTGCATCTCTATCCACGTGGGCCAAGCTGGTGTGCAGATTGGAAATGCATGCTGGGAGTTGTACTGCCTGGAGCATGGCATCCAACCTGATGGCAATATGCCAAGTGACAAGACCATTGGTGGTGGGGATGACTCCTTTAACACTTTCTTCAGTGAGACTGGCTCTGGAAAGCATGTGCCACGAGCTGTGTTTGTGGATCTGGAGCCTGCAGTCATTGGTAAGTGGTCATGTGTGGTGGTAATGGAAGCAGAACGTTAACTTCATTAAACAGTTACCTGTAAAGGAATTAGCAATTTTTCAGTGTTCTGAGTACTGAAGTTGGCATTCTCAAAAAAAAAATTGATGTAATACAATAACAAATTGTTGAATTGACCAGGTCCAAGTGTATTACTTATATAAGTTGGAGGCTTGATTGTACTTTGTCCAGGAATTTGATCAGTTTGATAGCCTGATTGCGTTTTGATTAACAATGCTATTAATGAACTTTGAGTGTACTTAAGTAGGATTATGACTGTTGATGAACTTAAAATATTTTCTTATTTTAATATCTATTGGAAATTGTTTCAGAAGGATAGGTTGAGTATGTAGAACTTAGTATAACTACATGTTTATATCATAAACTAACTTGACTAACAAAAAGGTTCACAAATAGGACTAACTCCATCTCTGAGCCTAGTCTATTAGCAGCTCTTAATTTTAAGTCTAGGTTTACTAGTGTGAGGGACACGTTTTCTTGTAATCTACAAAGCACCCATGTACGTCACTCTGTATAAGAGCGTCTGTCAAATGCTGTAAATGTAAATATAAAACTATATATTACAGATGAGGTGAGGAGTGGCACATACAAGCAGCTCTTCCACCCAGAACAGCTCATCTCTGGGAAGGAGGATGCAGCTAATAACTATGCCCGTGGCCACTACACTGTTGGCAAAGAGATCATTGATGTGGTCCTGGAGCGTGTTCGTAAACTGGTAAGATGTTTGTTTTAGGATTATTTCCCAGACTTTACACTCTTATTTGCACAATTAAATATTTATATGCCAACCTGACCTGTGAAGTATAAAATACTGATTTTCATGTTTTTCATTGCAAGAAATTTTAAAGAAGCCAGGATTTGGCCCTGGACAATTAGGTTTACTAAAGGTTTACTAAACTAAAAATTAAAAAAAATCAGTAATTCATTCAGTAAATTACTATGTGATATAGAAATGGGGGAGAACTGGATTTTTTTTTTTGATCCAGTGTCCTGAGTGTCAGAGGGGGAAAAAATTAAGCATAGATTTGCTCTCTCTCCAAACCCCACCCCCTCCCCTCCCCCTCCTAGACTGACCAGTGCACAGGTCTCCAAGGTTTCCTGATCTTCCACAGCTTTGGTGGAGGCACTGGTTCTGGTTTCACCTCCCTGCTGATGGAGCGCTTGTCTGTTGACTATGGCAAAAAATCAAAGCTGGAGTTTGCCATCTATCCAGCACCACAGGTCTCCACTGCTGTGGTTGAGCCTTACAACTCAATCCTGACCACCCACACCACTCTTGAGCACTCCGACTGTGCCTTCATGGTTGACAATGAGGCCATCTACGATATCTGCCGCAGAAACCTCGACATCGAACGCCCCACCTACACCAACCTCAACCGGCTCATTGGCCAAATCGTGTCCTCGATCACCGCCTCTCTGCGTTTTGATGGAGCCCTGAATGTGGATCTGACTGAGTTCCAGACCAACCTGGTGCCTTATCCCAGAATACACTTCCCCCTGGTCACCTACTCGCCTATCATCTCTGCTGAGAAAGCCTATCACGAGCAGTTGTCTGTTGCTGAGATCACCAGCGCCTGCTTTGAGCCGTCCAATCAGATGGTGAAGTGCGATCCTCGTCATGGCAAGTACATGGCTTGTTGTATGCTGTATCGTGGTGATGTTGTACCCAAAGATGTGAATGCTGCCATTGCCAACATCAAGACCAAACGCTCCATCCAGTTTGTGGACTGGTGCCCAACTGGATTCAAGGTGAGAATGAGTGTATACCATACTGACTTAACATGGATAAAAGTACAGAATGTTACTTGAACATTTATAGCTATGTGGTGGACATTTGTCCAATTCATGGATAACAGTTCTAGAAACCACAGAGCTGAATCTGTTAAGATTGAGTTTGAAGCAAGAATGAGATCTTTATTAACTGGTAGTGTATAAGCCTGTGGGCTACATCAGCCTTGCCATTTGTGTTCAAAAGTAAAGAACCCATCATGTCTTGGCAGTTAATTTTGCAAGTAACATTTTTCTGTTTAAAACTAGGAGGTGATTTAAATGGAACTCTGTTTTAAGTGGGTTTTTTTTAATTTTTTTTTTTTAATGTGTCTCTTTGTGCTAGGTTGGCATCAACTACCAGCCTCCTACAGTGGTTCCTGGTGGAGACCTGGCCAAGGTGCAGAGAGCTGTGTGCATGCTGAGCAACACCACAGCCATCGCTGAGGCCTGGGCCCGTCTGGACCACAAATTTGACCTGATGTACGCCAAGCGGGCCTTCGTGCATTGGTATGTTGGTGAGGGCATGGAGGAGGGTGAGTTCTCTGAGGCCAGAGAGGACCTCGCAGCCTTGGAGAAAGATTATGAAGAGGTGGGCACGGAGTCTGTTGAAGATGAGGAGGAGGGAGAGGAGTATTAATCTTCAAGAGACCAGCAGTAGAAGTTGGTGATACTTTTACCTCTCCAGTGCCAGGTTGCTACACCGTGTCCCGAAGAAAGGGAACAATTCTCCTGTCTTTTCTTTCTTTGTATGTGTTTTATCCTGTCCTTCAGTCAGTGGTGTCATTCCTCCATTTTCTTGTATCTTCACGTAAGCCTTGCCAAGTTGCCAATGGTGTATTGGTTTTGTACAATTTTATTTCTTTACTCCAACACTGCTGATGTCCTCGATGGAAATGTTGCAACTGACTGTAATATTCTGCTTCTGAATAATTTCATTAAATTTGCTAAAGGTATTTCAGTACTGAATGCAGTGTCTTAATTTATTGTGCCTGTTAATTGTTGAATGAAACTAGTATTTTATCTGATTTGCTAGCTATGTGAATCCACATGCTAATCAACTCTACCATTATACTCAAGACTACATAGGCTTTCGATCAGCCAAAGTCAAGGACAGCAAATGGGGAAAGGAAATTTTCGTTGAAGTATTTGTATGCAGCCATAGATCCTTTCCATATAAATGCACCTCGTTTAAATCTAAAGTGTTTCATCATCTCTGAAATTGAATTTATTTCTTTGCTGGCCACCTTGTTCAGTCAGATTCTAATACACAAACTTTTTTTTTTAACGGTTCAGTTGCGGGTTATGCAATACATCCATGCAACAAAAGGATATTTCATTTTCTGATTAAGTAACCTTGAGACAGAAGCTGGCTGTTCCCTCTGGTGACTTGGCTTGGGATCATCTGAAGAAAGGCATGAAGTGTCATAATTGGCATCCACACGAATTACTTTAGTTTGAGGCATTTTTTGGTCTGTCTGGGTATGTTTTAGAACCTGGACTCTGAAGAGGAACCTGCACATGAGTGTCTATAAAACTAATGGGAAGGTTGAGATATATAGATCACATGAGCTGTCCCTATACAATTTTATATATCAAGTGTTACTAAATGAAATAATTAACCAACATCCTCTTTTCACATAGTTGCTATAATAAACCTTGGTCCATGTTAGCATGTGCAGCTGTTCTTGCTTGAGAATGCACTAGTGTTGGAAATATGTTGTGATGTTTTCTATGGATGATTGCAGTGCCCCTGTGGTCTTTTAGACCTGCATTAATCACGTTAGTTTTCATTAGAGCCTCTTAATGCAATTCAAAGGAAGGCCTATACATTATGTGGACAAAGGTATTGGAACACACCTGTTTTTCTATTCCAGCATGACTGCCACAATGTACAAAGAAAGCAAGGTCCACAAAGACATGGAGTTCAGTGTGGAAGAACTTGACTGGAACAGATTGTGAGCCAGGCCTTCTTGTCCAACATCAGTTCCTGACCTCATGAATGCTCTACAGAATGAATGGGCGCAAATTTCCACAGAAACACTCAAACCTTGTAGATAGCATTCCAAGAAGAGTGGAATCTTATAGCTGTAATCGGAGAGACCAATGTCATTCAAGTCCCAAGTCTTATTTGTGCTTTGCATAAAACTGGACTGCATGTTAGAATGTTAGAATTATATTGTGCAGTTTATGCCACTTGCACCAATAAATCTGTTTGGCACAAATAAGTGACCAGCAGGTTGTACATGTGTGATTGTGTTCTTGGCAATGAGGGTAGGAGTCTCTACGGCTTAGACCAATCCTACAATACCAAGCTTGTATCAAAATCAGGATTTACCAGTCTGTTTAGCTTCGGGTGGGTTACTTTATTAATCACTTTTCTTCCATGAACTTTGGTACTTTTATTCATGCCGCAGCACTTTTTTTTTCTCTTCACTGTCACTACCGGACCTGCCCACTCCGCAACGTCATCCTTCTCGTAAGAACAGTGACCAATCAACTGCTCCACAGCGTCTATTTAAAGAACAAGTCCCGGCCTCCGTAAGCTGTCACCTGAAGGTATTCGTCCGCGGAAGTAAATACTATTATGTGAGATGAAAAATGATTGGGGTGGATTAATGAATAAAACTCACAAACTGGGTCACCACGACTGGCTCTCACTGCTTCCAACTTACAATGCTTTACTAAAAAATAACGAATGCATAATGAATGACTATATAATCTTCCGTTCTCTTATATGTAATCCATAATGACTTTTTACCTATGCATTACAAAAATAAGACTCTTCTGTCATATGGAGGCATTGCAGCTCATTTTTAGATCTCAGATTTACCTTTGGAGCCTGTTTCCTTCATGTAAACAGCACGGAAGCTGTAAACTATAAACACACAAAGCGATTTTTTCTTTTAAAAAACGTTTTCAAAAATTATATTAACTCAGACAGTGAGACCGTATGAAAAACATTACTCTTGCTGTCTGTATTGCAAAGTCAGGCGTGAACTTGCGGATCTAGCACCCTTGTAATATATGTTATACATGTAAAGCTCTTTATAATCGGTAAATGGGTATAAATGTTAATCTAATGTTTCTAAAAACATTTAGAAGCACCCCATTTTGGTGATATGAAGATTTACTAAGTAATTTATAAGCTCTGCAGGGTTAGTCGGTATCTATTTGTTTGGGCGGATGTGGTGAGTGCCTAAGAGCAATCGTCTCACGGTGTGTGTGTGTGTGTATATCTGAGTGAGTGAGTGTGTGTTTGACTAAGCCAGTGTATGTTGATGGTGATTGTTCGAGTGACTGGGAGCTAGAGCGAGGAGATATATAAAAGCTTGGAGCAGAGGGCCGTTCCTGAGAGTCAGTCTCTGTCCCCTGGGTGTCCAGCTGCTCCGGGAGCTCCAGGATGAGCCAGCCGCGGCCGGGCGAGTTCACGCCGCCTCCGGAGTGCCCGGTCTTCGAGCCTAGCTGGGAGGAATTCGCGGATCCTTTCGCCTTCATCAATAAGATACGACCCATTGCGGAGAAAACCGGCATCTGTAAAGTCCGTCCTCCTCAGGTGAGTGCTCCTAATGAGAGAGAGTCCGTTTTAGACATTTTCTGGCTTTAATCGGTCCGGTAGAAGCTACAGCCGCTTAGCTTCAGATTTAAAGGGAAAATTTTCAACATGGCGCCGTGGTGACAGCACTAGCTAAACCAGCTGCTTTTGCTTTGTGTTCCTTCTCTGATGAGATCTGACCAAACCTGGAACTGTTCTCTAATCACTACATTAGTTTAGATAATTATGTGCCCTAACACACCTACAGATTACCTACATAACCTACATTTACAGCAAATATTAAAAGTGATTGTGAAGGATGATGGGAGCTTTGCTAGTTAAGAAGGATAACCACTTCTGTTCATATGTCAGATTCTCCTCTTTCAGACACAAAAAATCTAATCAAAGGACTCTTAATCGGAAGTTTAGTGTTGCTGTGGGCAAATATGCAAACTCTGACATGTGATGATCCTTTTGTTTATTATGATCCAGTACACTAGTATTAAATGTCCAATTACACATGTACTACTGGAGAAATATATTGGCTTGTCTTACAACACCCTGGGTAAGTTTATCCTGCAGTTTGGAAACACTGATAAGATTAGGTTTGGGTTGTTTGTAGTCTAGGCAGTCCTCGTTTTTGATGAACAGATAAACCAACATTTTGAGAAGGATGGGGAAAGTAGTTGGTAAATCAACCCTGTGAAAAGTTCCCACACACAGTGGAAGAGGCAAGAGTAGCGGGTGACAAAAGGTTTAGCCAAGAAAACTACGTTAGTCTTGCTGTGCTTTTCCACATGTCCACTTTTTTGGTTTTGTTTCTGTAGTTTCTCAGTTCAGATGATCTGCTGCTGTTCTGTACCCTTTTGAGAAAAAAAAAATCTTTCAAGAGCTAGCTAAAAGAGGATTCATTTTGTATGGCAACACAAACACACACACCACACACACAGAGGCCACATTGAAAAGGAGCACATCGCACTGGTGCATCACTGTGACATTGAAGTTTTGACTTCGAAAGAGGACCCTCCATCCAGGCTTTTCAGTCTCCTTCGCTTAATTTGGTTTCACTCCACACGATTTTTCGACTCCTGATTATTTTTGTGGCTTCGTTTTTGGACCATCGTGGCTTTTTCTTCTTCATGCACATCCATTCACCAACTGCAGGCTCCGTGAGACGGTATTACGTAAACACCCCACGTTACCCTCAAGCCCTGGGAACAATTGAGCACTGCTGTAATATTACACTGTTGGTCCATTTTTATTATTTTCATTTTTCTACTGTCTATTTCTTTTTTCCCCCCAAGATTCTCCATTAAAATAGTCTGAACTGAATGATGTTACATGACGACCCCCAACGACTCTTTCTTTTCCGCCATTTCAGTAATCAAATGGCATCTTTATAATAATAATTAATAAATAAACAAAGGGGATTCATCATTAAAATGTCAATTTTTTCAGATTTTTTTTGATGTGAGAATAAAAACCATAACGCATGCTCAGAAATGCCCTCGCTTACGTGACACGTTTCACGGATTCAGGTCGAGGGGAAAGTGAAAACAACACGATGCAAAACGGGGCCGTTTTTTTTGTTTTAATGAAGCAAATGTCCATTAAAACACAGTTTACAGGGACGGAAATACTTCAGACACTTAAAAAACACAACACACCTTTAGACAATTGATTCCAAATGCCAGACACCCAGAAGACGCGGTATATTTTTATTTATTTATATTTTTCGACCGTGTCTCCTGCCACCCTTCACGTTAACCCGTCTTTCAGTGTTGCTGTAGAAAAGTGAGCCGCTGTCCTTTAGATTTGGACCACACAGTCCAACGTCAACGTGGATTTTTGATGTTGTTGTGGCTCAAAAGCTCTTCCTCACATCTTCCAAACCTCTTTTAGAAGTGTCAGACATCCTCAACCCTCGCTTGAGATGATAATTTCGACGAAAACAACGTTGTTTTTGCCATTTTTGTAGGGAATCCACTCAACAGGCCCTGTTTCTGGGTGGTGTCCTCCATGTTGCCTTTGTGGAGTGAGTGGACCATCTGGCCATTTTGTGTATCTACACCACAACTGTTATGGACCAAGTGCAGATATAAATGTGCAAATTGGGTCTTTCCTTCAAATCCTGCTTGCCCTTCACCCCATCTCTGACTTTAAATGTATATGGAAAAACTTACACCAATGCTTAAACCCCAGAAGGTTTATGTAAACACACATTTAAGTACAACTGATGTACATTAACTCTCAGTGGTTCTGTGGTGTTGTCATGTACCCATGTATCAAGAAACATTGTAAGATTATGATTTATTTTTATTAGTAGCACTGTTAACTGATAGTGTGATTGCTTTGTACCACTTAATATAATTGAATTAATACTAAATGTTGAGCAAACACTTGGATAAAACACAATAGATCAAGGATGTTATGAGGTCGTCCCTATGAATCAGGTTTTATTATTATGCCTTCATTTCTTTAACACCCACACATGCCTTCTATTACATTATACATTATTTTGGTCATTACAGGGTTTGTTACAGTGGTCTGTGATGTTATAAATTACAACTTTCCATGTAATTTGTAATTTATAACATGTAATTATTTTCAAAATGCTTTTCATTTCTTTAACTGTCGAATTATAGTTGGTCACATTGACCAACTAATGACACTACTCGGGAACGTTAGCATATTCAGTTTATGTAAATTACAAATTTGCTGTCAGCACTGTGCATTAATCTGAAAAGCTAAATGGATGGATGGATGGATGGATAAAAAGATAGATGATCATTATTGTAAACTATGTGTTTGTGCTGACAGTATTGTGCTGTGTATTGTTTCTGTGTAGCTCTGTCTTTTGAAAGCACCAGGGAGGGTACGGGTGGATGGATGTGAGGGGGCTTGTGGGAAAAAGACTCTACAAAGTCTGAAAAGACATTAGTTGTTTATGCCGTATTAGTTTTAATGAAATGGAAAGGAGATTGGCTGACTGTGTCTTCATTTTAGACAGTCACTGTAGGTCTGCTTGAGAGAGAGTACTGTTTAAAGCTCATTTAATGTAAATGTAAGAATTTGATATGTTCTAGTAAGGTTTCCACAGCAGATGGTGTAGTTTACATTTTGACAGAGGAAGTGGTTTTGTCGATAGCTCACCTACGCGGTTACAAAAGAGGAAGTGTGTCGTCGTTTATGCGTCTCCGTTTTAGAAAGTACAAAAAGAGACACTATGTAATGACCCACAGACAGTTGCCTGTGCTGCTAGCTGTGATCAAGTCCCGAGTTTTAATGCAGAACTAAACCTGCATGTACATTTGTACATTTAGAAGCGCAGCCGGAGTTAAAAATAGGCCTAATTCTTGAATTGCCTCAAGTGCAATAAAATGATCTAATTCTGCTACTTCACTCCTTTTAACGCCAGTTTCACAATGATTTCCCAAGCAGTAGTAACATGTTTATATGAAGTTAGTCATTTAGTTATAGGAAGCCCTGTTTCTTATGAGTGAAAAGATTTGATAGGCTCTCTTGTGCTTTCACTCAAAGATTTCTGTTTTTTTTTTTTTTATTTGTTTGGGGTTTTTTTTGGTTTTTTTTAGATGGATGGAAGCATTCATTCCATGTTCTTCCAGTTATTCCAGTTTTCTTTTCTGTATACCTGTTGTAGAAGGAACATTCTAGATCAGCCTGTACTTTTAACATGTGATTTGGCTACATTTGTCTTCTCATTATGCCTTATCAGGACGACATAACACAGAATGTATGAATATTTTTGTGAAATATTTAGTTACATTTTGCATCATTTCTTCATCTCTGTCTCTTACATCCATTTATTGTTGTTTTAAATGCCCCCTGTCTCTGAAGGACTAAAGGCCATTTGTTTGAACCAATAGGCTCTAATAGAACCTCACTGGTGAACCCTCCCCACACACTGCATATCAATAACCTCTTTTACACATGGAGGCTAACTCAGGAATGTAATGGCTCATTGCCAGACTAGGGCCCATATGTGAAGGAGAGTTTGTGATATTGTGTCAAAGATGTGTTCTAGGTCTTTAGGTCAAAGACCTGTTGCTGTTATTCTCCCTTTAATATGGGTACAAACAATGATTGAATGTGGAATGTGGAAACTAAAAGTAACAAATAATGCTTCTATTTTACCAAAGTTTAATGTGAACCAGGGATGATGTGTCCTTAAATGGGAGAAATGCTGCCCACCATTTGTTTTGAATGGGGGTGGCAGTGTGTTTTCAGTTAGAGAAGAGTGTTATATTTCTGGCACAAAGTAGGCCTATATATCAGTGATCCCAACTTAAGTCCCGGAGAGCCAATGTCCAGAACTGTTTGGGAGAGCCCCTCCTCAAACAAACTCACTAAAACTAGCAATTAGCAGATGAGGTGGACCAGGTGTGTTTGAACTGTACTAGAAGCCGGTTCTCTAGGATTTATGATCATAACAAAAACCATGGATCTGTAAAACAGTGACTTGATAGTTGAAGAAAACCCCAACAAAACTGTAGGTTGTCAAAGATTTTATTCCAAGCAATTCTAGTCTATTTCTGTGGGTTCCTTTGTCATGAAACAATAGGACCAATAGTAAGTGGACATAAGGCGTTTTACTGTTTCACAGAAAATATGCTTTTCTTTTGTGGGATATTGGCTCATTTTGGACCTTTTATTAATAAGAATACAGTGTTAATCTCTGGCATTTGCTGTTTTTAATGGGTGGAGTTTATGGCTAACAGTGGCTACACTTCAAATCACAGGCTGATCATAAAACATGCTTTTATAAAAAATACTTTGTTTAAATATAACTGCACAGATGCGCACAGCTTTGACTGTATTTCTCTCTTTGCTAATTGTTATCTCTGTAGGAGCATTAACTGCTGTTTTCTAATTAAAGGCACCATATTTTAACTAGTATTTTAGCATTCTCACATGTGTCTGTGCCAAAAATTATTGTTTGGCCTAAATATTATTTTTTAACCCATTCATGCTCAAGCCATGAGAGGCAAAATTGTTCCTCCCAAAAAACATACATTTTTTTTTAGATTCACCACTGTTTTATGACTTGAATAGGTTCAGTGGTGGTTTTAGGTAATAAATAAAATATTTATCTTGTGTACATGGTGGTCACTTGTTCTTATAACCACCACTGTAGGAAGAAATCCAAGTCCGTGGGTTTCTCTACCATGAACCATTTCACATCC
Organism: Bryconaethiops microstoma; assembly: GCA_037577275.1. Taxonomy (NCBI): domain Eukaryota; kingdom Metazoa; phylum Chordata; class Actinopteri; order Characiformes; family Alestidae; genus Bryconaethiops; species Bryconaethiops microstoma. The sequence continues at coordinate 13,249,728 of JBBJLS010000016.1, read as the reverse complement.
AGTGAGTCTGAATGGCTTTGTTTACGTCTCAACAATTGAATTAGGCAGACATTTTGAAAAAGGGGGATTCCCACACTGTGTTATACTTGCTTCATGTGTGAAAAATAAAACTAGTGATTAACCTCATGTGGAGCTGCTGTTATGCTTTTGCAGTGTTTTACACTTACAGCCACTGTTACTGTAGCATGTGATGCAAAAGAAAATGGTTTCTAACATGTATGTTTTGAGAAGTGTGGAAAGCATCAAGTTTACAGCAGCGTGAATGGGCCTGGTAGAGCAATTTGGCAGTGTGTGTTTTATAAAGGATAACATTTGTGCTATGCATTTGTGCTATTTTTGGTTTGTTAAATTCCCTATTGTTTTTTGTGTGTGTGTGTGTGTGTGTGTGTGTTTGTGTGTAGGATTGGCAGCCTCCGTTTGCCTGTGATGTTGACAGACTCCATTTCACTCCTCGGATCCAGAGACTCAATGAGTTGGAGGTAATTTCACACCAAATTTCACTTTCTTCTGAGTAAGTGTGTCGTGTGGGTGAGGGGATGTGTGGTGGTTGGGAAGTAATGGGGTGGGGGGCGGGTGACTGCAGGGATCTGTTGTGTTTTCTTTTCAGTAAAATTGTCCTGAGGAGTTTCAGAGGTACTTGGCTTTAAGCTGGTCATGGGTCTCCATTAGAAAGCAGTGATCAGCAGATTTTAGGTCTTTTCAAATCTGTGTGTATTGTCCTCCATATTATTAGGAGATTGGTTCACCAAAGAAGGACAGAGTTAATAATTATCATCCTGTATTCTTTTGTTTTGGTGATTGATGTCTTTTTCTTTGTCTTCCCCTCTTGTCCTGTCCTGTATTGCTCTCTGACCCAACAGGCGCAGACTCGGGTCAAGCTTAATTTTCTTGACCAGATTGCGAAGTTCTGGGAGCTTCAGGGATGCGCACTCAAAATTCCACACGTAGAGCGAAAGATATTAGATCTGTACCACCTCAACAAGGTAAGGGCAGCAGAGGCGGCTGAGTATTTCCATCGCTTAGAGTTGCTTCCAGAAATACGAAGGTATTCCCTACCTTTGCATATAGTGTATATACATACTATGTAATATCTATAATATGTAGTAAGCGTATATGCATGTTTCTCTCTCTGTCTCTCTCTAGCTGGTTGCAGATGAAGGAGGTTTCGATTTAGTTTGTAAGGAGCGTAAATGGACAAAGTTGGCCATGGCAATGGGCTTCGCCCCTGGCAAGGCGGTTGGTTCCCACCTGCGGGCACATTATGAAAGGATCCTCTACCCCTATAACCTCTTCCAGTCTGGGGCCAATCTGCTGGTGTGTACATTCATGGCACTCTAAGTAATTTAAGTAGCTCCTTCTAGCTTCTTTGTGAGTCCACTAAGACAAAAAAGGTCAGTCTGGATTAAATATTTCGTCTGAGTATTTTTCTGTTTAAGAATCCCATCAATTAAATCCCATCAATTCCATGTAACAGAAGGTGAGTGTGCAAGAATATCTAGTGCCAGGAGTACTTAATCCTGGTCCAGGCTGGTTCCAGCACAGCTTAAATCAGGTGTGTTACATTAGGATAATGTTGACGGGAACATTTCTTAGATCAGGATTGAGCACCCTTGATCTAATGTCTCCATTTAGCTCTAGACCATCAAATCAAAATGATCAATTAGAAGACTCCTTCCAAAACTTTACTGGTAAAAACAAACCGTGGCTTTTGTGTACAGCAATGATGTTCATGAAGTTTGCCGAAAGTAGTAGTTACTACTATGTAATATATTAAGGCTGTTGAAACAAGTACTCGGTCAATTGTATGAATTCAGAAGTTTTATTTTGGGAATTTAAACATCCCAGCCTTAATATGAGATTGCTTTGCTTTTATTTTATATGTGGAAAGTGGAAAGGTATATATTCTATTGTTTCCAGTTATAGAAGTTGTTTCTTAGTGAATGGCTAATTTTTTAATGTACAAATCCCCAAGTTGAGGGAAAGGCAAAAGATTTGTACCGGTTCATGTACAACATTTGTTAGCACACTTCATGTTTAATGCAGTTTGACCTAACAGTGCTTTTAATATTGGTATCCTAACAATCTATGTGCCAGTTTAATATCAACACAGAACACTACATACAGCTACATACTTCATATATTTGCTAAAAAATAAATACAAAAGCCAAGTGTCTGTAGTGAAAAAGAGCAATAGAAAAAAAACATGAACAGTGCTAAGAAGTAGAAGTACATGTCTGAAATGAAAATATCTTTGATCAATGTTTTTAGCATAATAGGCCTGCATTTAATACATTCTTTCTTCAATTCAGCCCTAACTTTGCAACTTTTCACTCCACCATCGAATATTCCTCTGCAAGAGGAGCCATTTGATTGGACGCTGGTGACCTAAATTCTTGTATAACTCTCGGCCCTTTCTTTTGCCCAGGCACAAGAGCTAGCAGCCAAACTGATGAGTTTTGGGGCAGCTCCTGATCAGGAGAAGGTATGTTTGCTTTTCTGATCCGTGACCGAGAGAATTTAACATTGGAGGTGGCTGTGATATATTGGGGCTGTATAATCTGTGAACGGCTTACAAATAGCAAGTTGGAAAGTCTTTCTACGAGATCTTTCAGCCCTCCCAATGAATTATTGACAATGGTTAATCCCTTCAGGACCTGATCAATGCAATGACGTCATTAAATTAATCGAATACTGAATGAAAAACCAGTAGAACAGTAAACATCCTGTGAAATTTTGTCACATTTTAACACATTATCTCTTTTCACCTGTTTTGTTTTTCAAAAGGCACCTTTTGCTACTCTTAAGTCCCTGCCCCTTCAAACCTGCCAATATTTTGGTTTAGTGTTGTAACAGAGGGTGGGCTGGTATTTGAGTGATTGGCAGACTGTGACCTCTTTTGAACCCTTAACACACTACCCCCACTCTCACTTTTCCCCTTTCTCCAATCATATCACTCCTGCTACTATGCTGCCAAATCCCACATTTCTGTAGATAGTGAATGGATAGATCATTGTTATTTAACCCCTTTTCTATACCCCCTCCTTTGCCCTCTCTTGCAGTCTTAACCTGGTTTCAGTAGGGAGTAAGCTCTTAAACCACCAGCTGTACTCACTCTCTGTCTCTGTCTCTCTCTCTCCTCTCCTCTCCTCTCTCTCTCTCTCTCTCTCTCTCTCTCTCTCTCTCTCTCTGTGTGTGTCTCTCTCTCTCTCTCTCTGTGTCTCTCTCTGTCTTTCTGTCTCTCTCTCTATATTCCTCTTTCCCAGCTAACTTTGTGCTTGCATGTTATCCTCATGCAACAAAAGTTCTCTTGGTTTTGCACTGTATATTCACTTTCTTTCTTCCTCCTTCCATAATGTTTTATGAATAGGCCCAATTATCAAATAGATACAAATCTGTTCTTGTCATTGAAGTCTTTCTGATATTTAGTGATCATTAAATGTAAATTGAAAAAAAACCACCCACCTATGAACTAAATTATTTTTGTTTCTGCAACCACCACCACAACAACAGCAGCAGCAGCAACAACAAAAATGCCTCAAAACGAATCCACGCCCAGCCTAAGCCTCCAATGTTTCACCTATTCATTCTGTCCAGTAATGTGATAGCGGAAGGAGACACTGCTACCAAACTCATTTTGGATCCAGATCATTTGTCTCTCTTACATTTAGAGTGAGTGGGAGCGAGACAATGAGCGAGTGAGTGAGTGAGATGATGTTACGCAGCTTTCTAATTATGCACAATTAGAGCCATTAACAACAGGAAAATAAGAACAAGACATAAGAGCCCAAAGGAAAAGCTATTAGCTTCAGTTATTGTATTTATGTTTGCTTCAGTTTTCTTCCCTCTCAATTTAGTTACTTCCAGTTGCAAGCTAAAACTCCCTCAGTCACACAGTACCACTCAGGGGGTGAAGGGTAAAGTGTAATTCTTCCAAACTGCGGTAAACGCAACGTCTTTGGACAGTTCAACATGCTTGGAGGAGAACACTAAGTACTGTGGCTATCAGACGCCTGCACTGGCTAGCATAGCGTTGAGACGGAGGGCCAGCTGTGCTCTCTTGGACTCTGAGCCAAGGGAGAGTTAGCCATATTGTTAGTTAGTACACATAGACTAAAAATTAGCTAATTGGCTACCTTAATAAACCACAGTACCCCTGACAAGAAGGCAAATTACTTTTGCTCTCACCCTTCAGCTGTAGCTACAGCATGGCTATAGACAAGAATTAAATATAGAGACAAAAATAAAAAACTGGCTCATGTGTTGTTCTGTTGGTAGTGGTTATTGTCACACTGTCCCTGACAAAATTGTAATATGTTTATTATTTTTTTATTGAAATAATTGTATTTTAAAATGATTGTATTTTACAAAAGAATCTAATGTACAATAACATATATTAAGTAAAGACATGATGGCAACCTGGCTCTTCTCAGCAGAGTAGCCTTGGGGAAGCACTCAGTGTTGCTGCTCTGAGGAAATGAAGATTAATGAAATTTAATTCCTGCTGGACCATAGGAGACATGAAAGTAGAGATAAAGTGACCAAGCTGCATTTTACCCCAAATCTGTGAGCGCTGTTTGGAATTGTTTAAACACTGTTTGCTAGCCTGTGTTCTAGCCACTGTGAGCCTGGTGAATGGTGCGGGTTTTCTTTTCTGTAAACCATCTTCAGAGTACAAATACATATTTGAGTTAAATACTGGAGTCTAAATCTTCATGTAGGCAGCACAACATAAACAGGTCTCCTCAGTGAAGTATAAATAGCTTCATGTGAAAGCACGTTCCTTTACTGACAACATTAAAATGCTCTGTTCTCTTTCCCTCATCGTGCTGTTGCATGCTGGTATTTGTCATTGACACTGTTCATAAACTACCTGGTAATCCTCTTTTCAGTTTTGTTTGTCTAAGGTATGTGGATATTTGAGTCTCACTTAAAGTCACGTTTTTGGTCCTGGTAAAATACATTAAAATCTAAGAAATAAAATACTAGTCATACGCTTCCTGTGTTTATTTTGCTGTGCTCACAGTGCAGAGAACACTGGATCGTATGGGACTAGTACTTTGATCACACTTCCTTTGCAGATGTCACTGGTCTGACTGCAATTCATGTTTTGTTCTCTACTTCAGTTTGTCCAGAATCACTCCCTTTCGGAAAGTGGCGACGATAAAGAATACAAACCTCATGATTTGGTGCAGAGGCAGAACATGCAGGTGCAGCCCAGTGATGCATCCACACCTGCCAGAAGAGCCAAACGAATGAAGGCTGAGGTAGAGAAAGAACAACACACACATGCGCATATAAACAGACAAATTTTACTTCAGCATTTACTTCAGCATCCATAGACCTCTTGTTCGGTGCATTGTTACTTTATGTTTAATTAATAATGCAACTTGTACATCTGTGGTTAAAATGTCTGTGTGCGTGTGTGTCTCTCTATGTCTTTCACACATTAGTCAGGCTGTGGGAAGCCAGAGGCAGGTGCAGAAGGAGAGATGTGTGAGAACAAGCCCAATTTGAGGAGGAGGATGGGCTCATTTGTAGCCAAACCAGAACCAGGTGAGCTGTTGTCTATTGTCTGTCATTTCTAACCCGCAGCTTTGATTATGGTTTATCATTTGTTCATTACAAATCCCCATTCAAGGGAAAGTGTTCATTTTTGACAGTGTGACCACAAATGATCTATAATATCAACAAATTTTCACATGCTATTTATTGGCATTGCAACATTTTTTGAGCAGCCTAATAAGCTCTTTCCCACTGTGTCCGTAGTGAAGGAAATCCCCATTCAGATCAAGCAAGAGCCGGTGGAGAGTAAAGATCTGCAGATGGAGCCAGCGAAGACCAAATCTCGCTATAAGAAAAGCACTCCACCACCACCCATCAGCGTAGTGCGTCTCCTCTCTGAGCCTAGCTTTGATCCATTTTTGATATGTTGCTCAAGACACCTTCCACACTTTTTTGCTGTTTTTTTCCTTCTGTATCATTCTGTATCAAACAACCTCACAATACCTCTTTTTCTTCCTTCAGGTGGATCTGTATGTGTGTTTAGTATGTGGGAGTGGCACTGATGAGGATAGGCTGTTACTGTGTGATGGCTGTGATGACAGCTACCACACCTTCTGCTTGATCCCACCCCTACATGATATCCCAAAGGGGGACTGGAGGTGCCCCAAGTGTCTGGCGCAGGTAAGGGAGGCACTTGTCTGCTTGTCCTACAACAGGGGCTTCCAATCATAATCCTGCTGACCTCATTTTCTGCACATTTGTTTATTTCTATTCTACACGCATTATCCAGACCACAAAGAGGTTGTAATTGCTTAATGAGTGGAACTGGGTGCGCTAGATGAGACACAAAAGTCTGCACAGTGTTTGGTTAAAGAGGTTTTTGAATTCACTCAGTTCATTAATTTGCTGGTTAATAGCTATTTAAATCTCTGACCTGTGATTCAGTGCTTAATTTATAAAAATATATTTACCTTAATTTGATTTGATTTGGTTATGTTTGGAAGGAACTATTTTCACAATTATAGAATGGTAGAATATAAAAAAATAGGCAGAAAAAACTGAAAGAAGTCACATGAATCAAGTTGTGAAAGCTGTCAACTGTTTTTTTGGTGGGTTTTTTTTGTTTTTTTGTCATTGCATGTAGACAAAACAATTGATACGAAAAGGTCTGATACAAAGACATTGTTTCTCATTTGTAGAGCTGAGCTTGTCTACTGTGACCTGAATTTTGCCATATGCTGTGTGTGGTCCCTGAGAGCACAATTAGCTATATTGTTGTTGGGTAGGGTTACAGTGACATACCAGTTAGGCTGGGCGTCTGCTTCAACACAAAATACAGCAATTTAGTGTTCATCATATACTATGCTTCTCTTGTCAAAATTGCTTCTCTTCTTAGGAACGAAATGGAAATGGTTGTAGAAACACACAAGGCATATCTTCTCTAAGATGAACTAAAATCTTTTACTAAAACTCAATAAAACTGGCTGCAGTGTGCTGTAAAGTAAATTTATTTTCCAGTTTCTTTTGAACTTAAGTACCTAAAATACAGCAGCAGATCAGCAGCAAGTGAAACAGCGTTTGAATCTAAATAGGCTTAGAGTTTGGTTTGAGGTGGAGAATCTATCTTTTTAGTTATTTGATTAACTGATCATTTGTAAATGTCTATGCAGGAATGCCGTAAGCCACAGGAGGCGTTTGGCTTTGAGCAGGCACGCAGAGACTACTCACTCAAAGCATTTGGGGAAATGGCAGACTCTTTTAAGTCTGACTACTTCAACATGCCTGTTCATGTAAGCTTAGATACTCTCAACACACTCCTATGTCCTTTTTAAAAAAGTAAATGTGCTAAAAATGTTCTTTAGAGCAATAAATGTAGAATTTTGGTTCCATAAGGACCATTTCAAATGATATGTGCATATGTGAAGAAGCTTTTTTTTCTAGATTACAAAAATATTTATTGTACAAGTATTTCTATTCTATTAAAACGTCCTTTAGGGAACTAAAAGTAGTTCTTCTCTGTCATTGCTCCAAAGAACCATTTTAACACCTCTATTTATAAGAGTGGAATCACTTGGAGCATGCTGAAATTAAATGAATATCTGTATAAATATGTTACATATATATATGTTACATTTTCTGTTCAGTTTTACAAAGACTCTAACTTCTCTTCTCTCCACTTGTCACTTCTTTGTGTTTGTGTTATTTTGGATCTATATTAGATGGTGCCCACTGAGCTGGTGGAGAAGGAGTTCTGGCGGTTGGTGGGCACAATAGAGGAGGATGTAACAGTGGAGTATGGAGCAGATATTGCTTCCAAGGAGTTTGGCAGTGGCTTTCCCATCAGGGACGGCAAATTCAAGGTTGCTCCCCATGACGAGGTGAATTGAAACACTAGGCACACACATGCAAGTCAACAAAGATGAAACGCATAGGGATATAGTGGGGGAAATAATTCCCCTGCTGAATTTGTAAGTTTGCTGACTTACCAAAAATGAACAGTCTCTAATTTATGAGGTAGTTTCATTTCTATATAGAGAGACAAACTATCAGGCAAAAATCAAGAAAAAAACTGTTACATAAAAGTTATAAATTGCATGTCATTGAGTGAAATAAGTATTTGATCCCCTACAACCCAGCCCGACTTCTGGCTCCAGACTGGCTGTGTGCCCATGTTGCACACAGATTACAATCAATCTATCAATTACAGATACTCCTGATCTTAACTCG
>JBBJLS010000016.1:13219718-13239718 GCA_037577275.1 Bryconaethiops microstoma | reverse complement strand
GGAACCGATCCTGTCTTCTCCTTATCACCTCGCAAAATATCAACTACATTTTTACAAATAAAATAAATCTTGATACATTTTATGCTTTCTTGTTTGTTTTCATTTAGTCTAATGTTAACTTCCCTTAGCGAAAAGTAGTTCACTTGAAGTTCATTTTATTAAGTATGCTTGAGTATAAGTATAGCAAGTATACGGATCATATACTTGTAGCGTACTGGAGAAGTATACTAATTTAATACTTCTTCAGACTACATTGGAACATTTTTAAATTCATAAAAGTATACTTTAAGTATACTTTGTATGGTCATTTTAAGTTTACAAAAGTATACTTTATATACTTTCTTTAGACTTGTCAGTATAAGACAAGTATACTTCACTATACTATTCTTAAGTATATAAAATATAGTATATAAAAAGTAAACTTCAAGTATACTGCCTCAGTTTTATTATAAAATAAGTATACTTGTAGTACACTTGAATGAACTTCTTTTTGCTAAGGGTTTGCAAGCAAACACTTCATCACACACTGAGAAAATGGCTTTAAACCATTTGCAAAGGTGTATAAGACTTTTGCACAGGAGCCACTCATATGGTAAAAAATACCCTGGACAGGTTGCCAGTTCGTTGCAGACACACAGATAAATACATTCACACCTACAGGGAATTTTACATCTGTGTTTGGACTGTGGGAGGAAACCGGGGTACCTGGAGGAAACCCACACAGACACAAGAGAACATGTAAACTCCACACAGTTTGCATGTTCTCTTGTGTTTGCATGTTCTCTTGGCCGTCCCAGCTGGAAACTGAACCCCGTGAAGTGACAGAGCTGCCCACTATGCCCCCTGTCAAATACAGAAGTGTGAATATGGTCCTGTTCCAGGGTTCTTGGTCCTGTACAAAACTAACAAAGCAAACACTATGAAGATGTTTTTAAAGGCAGTTCTCAAACTTTCTCAAGTTGTCAAAAAATGAGAATCGCAATCATTTTCCTAATATAGTTGATTTTTTCATGTAGCCTAAAGAAAGACATTGCATTTCAGGGTCTGTTATTGACAGGCATATCCTAAATCAACTTTGGCCATTAATTCACTTCAGTTTAGTCAACTTAGCACCAGGAGACACCACAGGACGAAAAAATAACTGAACATTCAAAAAGCTGTAGTAAATAAGGATGTAATGCCGGTGAATGGGGAAAAATATACATCTGATGACATCTAAGTGTTTTTTAATATGGCAGGAAAAAAGTGGGAAGCATGAGAAGTGTGAGGCTCCGGTAAGGTTAGGAATATATTTCATTTCATTTTTACAGATTAGTACTTATTCTTAGAGAAAAGGTGTTTTTTTACAGGATTTTTTTTTTTAATTAACAGTTCAACTTTCCAACAAGGGCATAAGCAGATACATGTGCTCCTGTATTAGGAAGCCTGCTTCTCTGTGAGCTGAACTGGAATCCAGCATACTGTTCTGTAATGCAGGGGTGAATCTGACTCTGCTGATTTTGAGTAAATATTCTGTATTTGTCTTTGGACAGGGGTGACAAAGAGCAAACCACTCTCCCCCTGCTCTGTTCTCTTTCTTCCCCACCTTTCTGCTGGCACAGGAATGTAGTGTGTATAGAAGGTGATATATGCCCCATCAGGACTGTGGGAGTGCTCCTGCCTTCCTCAATACAGGCCGATAGCACACGAGTGACGCGGGAGGAGTTCCCGTAGGCAGAATTCTGCGGATTGCACCACTATCCGAGCTGCTTGCCATCAGCGCTCTACCCAAATCTTTGGAGAACATGACAGCTGAAGGAAGAGAGAGCGTGTCTGAGAGCGAGGGAAAGTGTGAAGTGTGGGAAAGTGAAATTGTAAGAGGTGCCTGAGATGAGAGCGATAAGTGGTAGAGGAGGTTTGTTGATGGGATCAGGTAGAGACAGGTCGCTCTTATCCACAGATCTCCACTTTGGTTCCCATCAGGCCGTTGGCATAAACAGTATTAATACTCAGTATCTGGGATACTTATAGGGGCCTTAGAGGGGAAGCGCCCAATTTGGGGTTGGGTTGCTCTAGTTTATCTTGAATTGCTATTTTATTTCACAAAATAATTGTCTTTTTAACAGAATGGGTGTCTTTGAAGTGGTAAGAGAGAATGTTTTTAACTTCCTTGTAAGTTCTTTTTGGATTTTTCCCAATTTTGTCCCCAATTTAGCCATGTCCAGATCCATTCATTAGCTAGGATTCCCCTAATCACGTAATACCAACCCTGGGAGCAGGGAGGGTGAGCACATGCTTCTTCCAAGTCACACAAAGTGACACAAAACCTTCTGGACTGGTGCTAACACAATACCATTAAATAGCTCAACATGCTTAGAGGAGAACACTAACCAATTTCCTCCAAGATTTAAGCAATTTTCTCCGCGATAAAGTTTTCTGATTCTGATTCTGATTCTGAAATGACTTTGTGGAAAATATTCCCCCAATCGCACAATACCAACACTGGGAGAGTGAAGTCTTGCATGTCTTCCAAGGCACACAAAGCCACACAAATCCTTTTGAACTGCTGGTAACACAATGCTATTAAACAGCTCATTGTCATTAAACGCTTGGAGGAGAACGTTTGTGTTACGTCAGAGTTGTGATCTCTTGGATTCTCAGTCACAGATGCCTATGCAACAAGTGATTTCTCTTTTAATAATGCAGTGATGCATTAGAAGCCATTTCGCCCCCTACCCTTCCTGTAGTGTACTGCAGTCTGTCATATGTCATTCTAGATATGAACATTCCTGAGCAAAATAGAACAATTTTTTAAATAAGGGACACGTTGGCTATAAAAATCCACATCAACATTTTTGCAAAATGTCATGATTATTATTTATTTAACCGCATCTTTACTTAATTTTGTGCTTTCATGTTGTAAAAGGCAGTTTGCGGGACAAACAAGATAGATCTCATTCTGTATGTAGCAGCGTTGAGTACATCAAGGCCTTAAAAAGTGAAAAGTGTGTTTATTGAGCTATCAATGGTTCCTCCATGTGTCCACTAATATTCTCATCCTTCTTATGCTTTGTGTACATCAGTGACAGAGGACAGTCTCTCTCTCCCACATCCCCTCATCTCTGCCCTTCTTTCCCACGCTGGAGCACCGGGACTAGCTGGGAAAAATTCCAGATCGAGACCCTGTTAGGGTTCAGAATACTTGCAGCGCGGTGTGCGTATGCAGAGGGAACGAGAAAAACGGGAAAATGAAAATGATAGAGTTCCCATGGCGACTTTGCCTCTGCTCGTGCTCTGCTGAAACTGTGGCACCAGGAGGAAGTTCTCACACCAAAACACTTTTTCGTCCATGCCTGACCAAGGCCACTCCATTTCCTTATCTGCTCCCCATCGATCCCCACTGTAGAGAGCAGTTTTCCCACACTAACAGCCCCCCAAAACACACACACACACACACACACACACACACACACACACACAAGCCGTGCAAACAAACATCAAGCTTGACATCTGCTCTAAAGCCTGCAGCAAGCAGGCCTTCCCTCAGTTCCTGCTACCGATTCATCAGGGTCACACTGCAGCTGGAGAGAGAGAGAAAGAGAGAGAGAGAGAGAGAGAAAGAGAGAGGAAGAGAATGACAGAGGGATAAAGAAAACCAGGTGACTGAGAGAGAGAAAACAGAAGGAGAAAGAAAGAGAGAGGGAGACAGACAAAAAAAAAACAGAGAGCAAGTCTGAGAGACAGAGAGAGAAAAGAGAACGAGATGAACAGAGAAAAAGAGAGACAGAGGAAGGGAGTGGGGGAGAAGAGAGAGAGAGAGAGAGAGAGAGAGAGTGTACTCTGAAACATATTTTGCCGCATTCATATTCAGACGTATGGAGAATTTCCACAGTAATTACTCCACAATATTTGACATCAGTATTATTTAGTCTTTCAGCAGGGGTGGACTGGCAGTCTGTCTCGGCCTAGATGCGGTCGAGATGCGCATACCCCCCACCCCACCACCTCCCCCCAGAACCACGGCCGAGACATAGACCTCTGCTCTATCCTCAACAGCCACCCATACCCACCCCCCCACCCCGGAACCACGGCCGAGTTAGGGAGAAAGTCAAGGGCCGTTTTTTTGTCCCAGTCCGCCCCTGTCTTTCAGTATCCTGTCGTTTGGCAGTGATTGTGTTGATGTAATATGTCATTACTGTCTTAAGAAAACCTTGTAACTACATTTTTATCTTTTTGTTTTGGCTCCGTTCAAAACCGACCGCTGCCCTTTACATTGTGTAAACATTTCACAATGAAAGGAAAAAGAGAAACGGTCCAATCTTACTGGAATGGAGTAAAGGGATGAAATCCTGCTGCGGTTCAATAAATTAATGTTACAAAAGTATTCTTGCAGTTTTTTCTCCTATAACACTACTAATTTTACACAAGGCTTGGAGCGAGAGAGAGAGAGAGAGAGAGAGAGAGAGAGAATGGATCAATACTTCACTGTTTTCTGTGACAGTAGAGGAGGAGAGCATTAGTGCACAACATTCATGATAGCTTGTTCCAAGTTCAGCATTTCTGAGTCATGAAACAAGATTTGGGATGTTGAACAGTGAATGGTATGTGCCGGGATAAGTTAGTCAAGGCTGTTCACACACACACACACCCCCACACACACACCCACACACACACACACTCATGCACACACACACCATGTGTTTCTGTCATCAGTGGGATCAGATGTGCAGGATGCCTCCTCCTCTTGCTCCACTCGAGTGGTACGCCACTTAAAACGCTGCTAACACTGCAAACACCCCCGGCCTAAGACAGGAGAACTCTCCAGAGGCGGTGCAGTGAGGAGGAGGACTGAGGTTTTAGTCAAAGCCCACAACAAAGAGTTCAAAGTGGAGCCAAAGCTCACAGAAGGAAAGCGCAGGCCAGATACTGTTTGTTACAACTTTCTGTGTGGCTGCGTTGACCTTGAAAAGACCTCAAACAGGACAAGAATGTCGCACCTCTTTCTCCACCTGTTCCTAATGCCCACTTAACACCAACCCATTCACAGGAATCAGCCAAGACTTGTTTGACATCTGAAGGTTGTTGATTTAATTCTGCACGTCCTTTGAAAATTCAGTCCCCGAGACAAATGAAGAGTCAGTACATGTCTGACTCAAGTCCCCATTTCTGCAATAAGGCTAATGTAGTTAGCAAGGACTGCAAGCTTGTAAACCACCAGGTTTTATCTGTAAATTAGTACGTCACACTGCTGAAACCAGTGAGGAACATTCAAGACTTTCTAGCTTTGGACCTTCGCAGCCTTTAGGGCCTTGTAGGCCGAAGAGAGGCCTTAATAATTTCTACAAAAAACAAGTGTGAGTTTTGTTTTTTTTTAAATATCTGCCATACTTGTATTTAAACACCATACTAAAGTATTCCAGTACTACTTTCTTAGTTTTGTGGGAAGAATTCCAAGGGAAAATTGTCAATTGATTGGGATTTTAGGGGCTGAACTAAAGGCCTCGCACATTAGGTCAGCTACTAGTATAATTAGGAAACTCACAGTGACATGTGACTGATAGCCTGAACATTGCATTTCAGACAGAGGTTTGAAATGGAAAATATTAGCGGGTGCTGGGACTTTACTGAGGGAGTAACTGTAAAACTGCAACAGAGACAAAATACATGTTAATATGTCTGTTGCAAGCTTCAAATATAAATGGAATGTCTTTTACGAGATTCAACTGTCAGTGTTTAGTCTAGAACAGATAAAGATGACTTTTTATGAATTGCTTAGTTAGCTTAGTGCTAACACACAACTAAAATCCCTTAGGAGTGCAAGAAAAAAAGTGCTTGTTCTGACATATGGTCTGGACTGAAGGCCTGGCACTCACAGGCATGGTCGACCTCTGCTAAAAACAGTACTAACAGCCATCCTGAAACATAAATTTGGTCCATACAATGCATATCTAAATAATCAACCTTCAGACATACGATTGACTGACCACATTTAGGGTAAGGGGAGAAATCTGTGTACATTTCATTGTGTATGTTAAATTCTAAATTATACGTCTAACTGTGGGCTGCAGTAGTTCAAGGTGCACTCCTGATGACATGCCAGGGTGAACCCTGTGATGTCCCCACAACTCCAACAGACCCATTTAAGACGTTCCAGCCGGTCTTCTGCAGTGCTTCAAGGCTTAAATGACCTGCAGCGCTCTTGCTTTCTCCACAAACCCCTCGTCCATTAAAAATCACCCAATGGAAAATACCTCATACACAGAATCAGCGATGAAAGCGGGTTTTACACGTTTTAATGGCAGAGTGTCCCAACCGCAAGAGAGTGTGCCTTTTTTCTTGAGTGAAAGGAAGCAGAGGAGCGCTTTTCTTCTCGTCTGTGTAAAATCTGATCGCTATTTACACAAAAATCCGTTCATTCATGTCTTTCCCCTCGCATTGAGAGAATCCCACGGTGACTGTGCATACTTGTGGTGAGGGTGGTGTGGTTTGTCTTCAAAAGCGAACCGCAGTGGACCGGCAGTCTCTGATCAGCTTTTCCACAGTGCCCTGCTCCTGCCCTCCAGCTGTGTTTGAACTGGAAGTATCGCTGGCTGGGCCAGCCACAGTTGCACATGAAAGACACATGTCGTCTGTAGGCAGAGGCCTTTCAGCTTTAAAGCCATAGTCTGACAGAAAAGTAAGCGTACGCAGTTTTCCCCGTCCCCAGAATGTGGCCTGTCAGGAGGGACATGTTTAGCAGCCAAATGTTGCTTTAGTTCTGCACTGGTGCTAACAAAAATCATACGCTAGAGCTGCATGATATGGACAGAATATTAGTATTGCGATTATACTGTTACATGATGTGACGGCGACGCAACATAATATTCTCTAAAATGAAAAAGGCTTGAAGTGTTTAAATGCTGGTTTTTGTGATGTCACAAAATCAACCCATTTATATATCTCCTAATCCAGCCTTCAGCAGTTTAGAGTAACTAATAGCTGTCATTCTCTCCCTCTCTCTTTCTCTCTGTCTCTCCAGCTGCAGTGTGACCCTGATGAATCGGTAGCAGGCTCGGAGGGAAGTCCTGCTTGCTGCAGGCTTTAGAGCAGATGTCAAAAGAGATCACTTATATATATTGAAGGCACAATAACAATAATAGCCTGCTTGTAGTAAAACAGTCTTGTAAAAATTATGAATTATATTTTTGATAAACAAACCCGTATGAATGTAATGGGAAAAAAATGAAATATAGGGAAAATGTAGAATGTGGCTCTTTTAAAAGCACATGAATGAGACAGTGTCTTTATTGGGTAAGGATTGGGCCAAATATGTTGACTTTCACTGAGTTACACGAAGACCTTGGTTCATCAAAACACTCATTAACACTCAGCTGGAGCTGTGATTAGTCACCCCATCAGAAACACTGTGACTGGTTAGGGGCCCATTTGCAAATTATAGCCTTCTGCGAGATCAGTACTGCAGAGACCGATATCACCACACAATGAACACACGATATATTGTGCAGCCCCAGTGATGCAGCACTTCAGTTGTTAAGGCATCATAAATTGACTTGCCTATGCGGTTTCTGATACTGTGTGCCAGTGTTTTCATAACTATTCAGACACATTTCAGGATTTAGTGTGTCTACTACTTCTGCTCCTTCATAATGCAGCGTGATTTTGCCCATTTTCATGAACTGATTTCTCCCTGAACTGGTGCTTTAATGGAGAAATTGGTTGCAGGAACAGGCTCAGGTTTCAGTGGGACATCAAACACTTACAACTGGAGACATCAGAGGCTGGAAAACCACATATACCGCACACAGGCAAGGGAAATGCAGGGAACACATAGTTAAGCCCCATCCTCTGATTTGTGTAATCACCGACCTAATCACTGCCACACACACACACACACACACACACATACACACACATGCCCCATGACTATGCTCCAGTGCTGATGCTGTCTCTTCCTGCTGCAGGGTCGATCTGATATTTGGAATTTCTTCATCGCCTCTTCCTCTGTTCGTCCGGTGTTAAGGAAGACGCGGAATTAGAACAAGCTGTAGAAACCTTGCTGAGAGCTCATGGATGTTACTGGCAGCTGACACACATTTATTCATGAGAAAGTTACCAATAAAATCTGCACGCCAAGAGAGTGTTTCCAGCTGAAGTTTTTATAACACAGTGATGTTTAGACACAGTTTATAAGAATCATGCTGAGTGTCATTCCTTCACACTTATTTCTGCATTTCTAAATATGCAAACTTATACCGGCAGACCCTCAGTGATGTGAGGGTCAGCCTTCTGCTGAGTTTTTATTTATTATCCAAACGTCAGCAGAAAGCATGGAGGGTGCACATCATTCAGCATATTAAGGAATAATTCAGCGATTCACAATTTGTATCTGTAAAATGGTTTCAACCCACATTCAGATGTTCATTAAGGTGCTGCAGACTTGTGCATGTGGTTTAAGACGCAGAATTTTTCAATTGAAAAAAAGTTGTTCATGTTAAAAGAACCGCCACTTATTTGACTAATAATTTTTTCCAGATCTGTAAGAATCTTCCCAGTAAGAATCTACCAAATAAGAATCTTCTGCTTCTACTGCAGCATAACTCAAGCTATAGTCACTACCTGTTTGTCTCTCATGGAGTTTAGTGCTCTATCCATTGCATTTAAGATGGTTTTTTATTATCCAAACCTCAGCAGAAGGCATGGAGGGTGCACACCATTCAGCATGAACTGTGTGAGCGAACCAGAGAGGGACAGATGGAGAGATATAAATCAATCATCACATGCTCGCCTGGAACTACTGCGCGATTTCCACTAATTATGGCCCGTAATGGAGTCAATAGTATAATTAAGGGTTTACATGGAACAGAAAGCAGACCACATCTGGAATCCCCCAGGGTACCCACGCCTCAACTTGCACAGTCGTCTGTGAGAACCTGCGCTTCACCTACGTACATGCAGTGAGTGACAATATCTATGGGGCTCCCTACAGTTCTTGCGCAACTAACAGTCACTTTAATCTCATGTCTCTCGTGGGGTTTACTCCCTGAAATCTCTCTTACATTTGGTTTCTCACATTTCAGCAGCTCATTAAAACAGGTGGTGAAGGATTCAGGACTCTCAGTTGATTGCATGTTAATGGGACAACCTGGAGAAACCCGTTTAAATTTTATGTTGCTTTAAAAATAAATCCTTACAAACATGCTCGGTTTTAAAATCCCTCAATGAGAAGGTTATGATGGTTTATAACCTCTGAGCCCATCATTTGAATAAAGCTGTTCAATAATGCGAAATAGTTTTTATATATATAAAATAATGTTATTGCATTTATTAACCTTTTCATCGTCTGTAGTCACTGCACTGTGTATATTCCAAATCTGTCACTATACATATGTGCATTCAATTTTGGACTTACCTGCATGATTACCTGAATGTATTTTTCCTTCTGCCTCCTTTGGTAGTGAAAGAGTATAAAGATGGATTACCTCCACAAATTTGTGACAAGTGTTAGATTTTAATATGATTGAAGTAAGGTGAATAGTTATTGTATGAAAAATATTGTTTTTGCTTTGTTTTTATCATTTTGACGTCAAAACAACTGTAGAGAATTCAGAAGTGAGATGTACAGAGTGGAAACCAAATGTATCTGTAATTAAATGTAGAACTGATTCAGATGAATAAAAATTTAAAACAAAAACAACAGTAATGACTCCCAGGGTTAAAGGCCTGTGAAAAATTGGCATTTCACATGGGTGTATCAACTAAAGCTTTAATCGTTCACTTTTGATGCGATGCCAGAGTGTACTGGTCTGGTAGTACACACAGTGGGACGAGGCTAGAAGGATTCTCACGCAGGCGGTGAATCTGGGAGAGAGTGTTTTCCCCCACGCTGGGAGTGAAAAACAACGCAGATGAGCTTCTCTTTAACAGATCACTTGCTGAGGAGATACAGCAGCTCCAGGTGCTCTTCTCCAGGGCAAACAAATCACCATGGACTGCAGGTTAATGACTGGCTCAGTGCAGGGAATGCAGAGTTTCAGTACAGATCTAAAGAAAAGCTAAGCGCACAGCAGTACTTAATCTGTGACAATCCTTCGCTGATTTACATGCTTTCCAGGACCTTCAAATGTGCCAAAATGTACTTTTGTTGTTAAATGTAAAAGGAACATTTAAAAATGTATAAATAAATAAAAGTGCAAAACATAGGCTATTAGAATTTATTTAAGTTTCTGAAATGCACATGATCCATTTGCAAATGCACATGATCTTTCATCAAATGAAAGTTTGTAAAAGTTTTCCATTTTACAAAAGCAGTCAGATTTTGTTGATGGGGAAATAGTTTAGATTTCTACAAAAGGGAAATGGGGGTGGAATGGATTGGTTGGTTACTTACATTTTACAAAAGCAGCCAAATTAACAGTCGGGTCTGTGGTTATATTTGTCAGAAGGGGTTGACTGTTGACTGGACTATAGTTTAGATTTGTTGACGGGGGTGGAGAAGGGTGGGGTGGGTCGGTTGGTTTGTTGAAAGGGTTATAGGTGGGCTGATTGGTTTGGGTGTAGGTGGGCTGGTTGGTTTGTTGGTGTGAATACAGTTTAGCTTTGTCGAGAGAGATGGGAATGGGGGTTGTCTGGTTTGTCAGTATGGGTTTGGGGTTTGGATTTGTCACTGTGGCTTTGGGGTTTGGATTTGTCACTGTGGCTTTGGAGTTGGGGGGTTGGTTGTTTTGTCAACAGGTTTATAGTTTAGATTTATCAGCAGGGGTTTGCCCGCCTCAGCTGTGCATCACCATGTTCCCACCAATGCACGGAAAGACGGGTAATTACAATTACATCTGAGGCTATTTTTAAACAGTATTATTTTTTAAATCCTGTTCATAAAACATTCATGGCCTTTCTTTACAGAAAGTCCTTCAGCCTGAAAAGCAGAATGAAGCACAATAGTTAATTTAATTGCTTTTATGTTTAGTAAGGTACGGATCGCATTTCTGTAACTCAATTAAGCTCCAGCTGTTTAGCTATTATGATAGCTAGCATACCTACAGGCTAACTAACAGTTTCAAGCTGCTTTGCCTCTTTTTTTTTAACACTGTAGTTCTGTCTAATCTTAATGAAAGCATCATTATCTGAAAACGTGCCAGGGCTGGCAGGTTTTAGCAGTGGTTTCTTTTTGTATAAACCTATTAGTAGGGGATAACATTTGTCTACGGCTAATAATGGGAATCGTCTAAAGTTTAGTATATAAAACTCGGGACTTGACTTGCGTTTGCACTTGAAACTTGAAGCAGACTTGCATAAATCGATTCAGGACCATCTGTGGTGCGTGCCTAATACAGCCAATGTTTGATTACCTGATGGGAAGAGATGTGCCAAATCCACTGAAACCCAGTGATGTCATATGCAAACTGCAAACAGAATGAGTCTCCATTGGAAGCTTAACTAAAAGGTCAGAACAGCTGGACAGCAGGTGAGTTCCCTGAAGAGCCCACATGTTTATAGTGATGGTGCTGCAGTTGTGGATGGAGGACAAAATCAGAATCAGAAAACTTTACTGATCCTGGAGGAAACTGCTTATGTTACGACTGCACAGACACACAGAGACAAGAACAATATAAAATATAAAGTCTAAATAAATTCAGATAAAAAGTCTGAACAATGTACTCCATACAAAATACACTATACTAGATACTATGCTAGATAAAATGCTGGGGTATTAATACTATAGGTAAGTAACTTACTATCAAGTGAATTACTAGTAACACAAATAATGGTTAGGAGTCTGTTACTGAACATAATAGAGATCAGTATTATATCAGTAATGACTATAAGTAATAAAAGTAATTCACATGGTAGGACTATCGCGCATAATAACAAGATATTGCACATAATGAAATATAGCTCTGGAAAAAAATTAGAGACCACTGCAAACATGTTATTTTCTCAGGTTTTATCTTTTATAGGTGGAAGTATTGAACTGAACAGCTTTGTCTTAGTTTTCAAGAACTGCTGACAATATTTCTCCTAATTTCCAAATAAAAATATTGTTCTTTAAAGCATAATTTTAAAGTAAGTGACCAACATCAAAATAAGAGAAATTATGCAGTGTTTAGAGAACTTCAATAATTAAAAAAAACAAATCTAATGTTCACTTTTAAACAAAATGGCAATAATTACCTTTGATGTCACAAAGCAGAATGAGGTGCTTGTGTAGGAATTTAACAGACCCTGGCATGGAATGGTTGTTATCAGGGTATCTGCACATTTTTGATATGCAAATAAAATGACTTTTAAGACCTCAATGACTTTTAAGACCTCTAAGAAGAAAAATTAAGGCCATCACGGCAGCAAAAAAAAAACAATAGCCTAGAATTTCGTTGAATTCAAGAAGGCATACTTCTTTTTATATTTTATGTTGGAGCAACAGCTCTAACATAAAACGTCTTTTTCAACCAGCCACGGTGCTTCTCATGCTCCAACCATCTCTCGTTGAATTTTCATTTACACATTCTACACTCATCTGACTGAAATTTTTTAATTTTTTTTTTTTAAACCAAATGCTCCGTGTCACGTGCCCATACCACCTTGGCCATGCATAACATTTTTAACACTGTGTTGTCCATTATCCCCTAAGCCCCTAGTTGAGATACCACACAAAAGCAGATCTGCCATTTTCATGTTTTGCATCATGAACTAAATGATTTGCCATTATCGCCCATTTCATTTAGTCAAGCCCATCTCCACTTATTCTTTACTGTTTTGTTGATGTCCGACACATCTGTGCCTTCCTTTAACAGAAGCGCGTCCATGCTGACAAAACCGCAAGCAAATTGACGCGCGAGTGATGCCAATTGAAGGGCCTCTGCCCTGTAAAATAAGGCTTTACGGACTATTTATATAGCCACATTTACAAACAGCCTAAACTCATTTTAAAGCAGGCTGAATACTGCAGACTGTTCCTTATGAAGAGTGATGCTCCAGTCTACTTTAGACATGCACTTAGGCCATACCTGTCAATTTTCAACATTGAAAATAAGGGATTTTTCCCAAGATCCCGACCCAAAATACAGGAAATTTTGAGCAGCTTCCCACTGCCATTCCTCTGTTAACAGCAAGAAAATGGACTCTAAAACTGCTGTAATTTATTTTTAACGGAGCATAAGCTCTGCAGCACTTGAGACACTGGAGCCACTGTCCTGAATCTTGAGCTTCGAAGTTTTGGCTTCTTTATCTATTTAAGCAATGGGTTTTCTCCACTGTTTTCCGACCTTTTTTAGCAACTATTAGCGAATCAGACACTTCATGACACACCACTGCCTTCCTATCATAAATACGCTCTATTCCGATTGTTGGAGAAGGGGGGGGACATGTGGAGAAGGGGGGCACAGTACCCAAAACTGTAAAGATTTGCTGCAGGACGACAACACTCGCTGTGGGATGTCAGTCATTACTCAGGTCCGGCAGAATGGAGTTCAAAGGATGTTTAATGACCATTTAAAATTGCACATGTAAGGATAATGTATGATGTGTGGTTCTGTAACAAATAAAGGAAGAAACTACTACTGTGCTTATTTTAAACACATGCTAGATGGGCTAAATGCTTAGTGTACATCTAGAACAATAAACTGTAATTTTTCAATAGGTTCAGGACTCAAGTAAGTTTTGTTCATCTGAACACAGTCCTCAAATAAGAGCAAAGTGCCTGAATATACAGCAGAGCTATGAACACTGAATATACAACAGAGCCACGAACAGTTCGCCCCTTTACTCTCTCTTTAGCTTTAGCAGGCTAATATAGCGTCTTTCTGAAAATAAACAGAAATAGTACAACAGCGCCATATGAACTAGGTACTTACAATAAACACATACAGTAAAGAGCCGATACAACACTTCCAGAGGATCTAAAGTGAACAGGATAAGTTGGAACATAACTACAAGCTCCCAAGCACAGTTTGCCCGTCTCTCTCTCTCTCCCACTCTCTCTCTCTCTCTCTCTCCTTCTCTTGCACAAGACACGCACCCACGTTGATTCATTTTGCACTAGAATTTATTTAATGCCACTCCTTTTAAAATTCCATACTTTTCAATACTTTTTCAAGGCCTTAAAAAACGTAAACATTTTATAAGACTTTTTAGTACTTTTCAAGGATCCGTGGGGACCCTGGACATACTCATAGAGATGCTGATTTAAAAATAAATAGCAGTGGGTTCTTATTTTGTCCTCCAAAAGATGTGACTGACCTTTTTACACATAATAATTTAATCATTTCTTATGATTTAACCTTTGTTCAGTGGTCAGCTTCCCTCTTAGTGACCATCTGTAAAAAGCACCTTTTTTTTACTGTTTCTTTACAGTAGCTTCCGAGGGCTGCACTTATCCTATAATCTCTCCGTCTTCCTAAACTAACGCAGGTGTTGCACTGCAGAGGTGACCTGAAGGTGGAAAGTGTCTAGAAGAATGAAGAGTGGCCTACAGAGTTGAAAACAGCCTTTAAGTCCCACTCCCCTTGACTAAACCCCCCCACCCCCCCCGTCCGACCTGGCTTTGATGGTTTGAGGCCTTCCAGAGCCCAACAGCTGCTCCCAAATTAGAGGCCAGGAGACGACACGACAAGCCAGTGGAATGCCAAGATTGTCCCAGCTCGGATGCCTGGGAAATCAGAAGCACTTTTGGTGCGACTTTTCAACAGATATGCGGCTTCCAGTGGTGCACAGCAGCGTATCTTTTCAGACTGCATTTTTACGGTGATCAAATAGTATAACCGAACGCATAAAACATGAGAGTAACTAATGTTATTTTACTATATTGTTTACTTACATGGTTAGCTGCCTATTGAATTACATTTGCATTTGATTTACATTCTGTATTGCATTTTTTTCCATTTGTTTCAATGTCAGCAATAGACCAAAAGTTGGCAAGTGACGTCAACTTCCATAAACAATTCCAAAGCATCAGTTCATTTTCTGCAGTGATATGACATTAGAACTGACTTAAGCAGCCTTTACAACAATGGACGTCTATGGGAATCATTTTTATTGGTATCCCATTGAAAGAATACAATGGAATTAAATAATGTTCCTCCAAGGACACTTTGTTTGACACCCCTGTCCTGGAGGGCCGGTGTCCAGCACAGTTTGATGGTTCTCCTCCTCAGACACATTCACTAAACCTGACAATTAACTGGCGAGGTGAACCAGGTGTTTCTGAGCAGGGAAATAACAAACGTGCTGGACCACGGCCCTCCAGGACTGGAGTTCGACATCCCTGGTGTAAAACCTTCTTTTGATGTTGTTTTGTTAAATCCCTCTTTTCTATTGTACATTTGTTCCCCTTCTCTGCTCTGTTTAATCACAACAGGCTCCTTCTGATGTTCAAGATATGTATTGTTAATAAAAGAAATCGTATGGGTGTGTCTTAGGGGAGAGCCAAAGACGTGGTATGGAGCTCCGGGTTTTGCAGCTGAGCAGTTGGAGGCTGTGATGAAGAAACTGGCACCTGAACTGTTTGAGTCACAGCCTGATCTACTACACCAGCTCGTCACCATCATGAACCCAAACACACTCATGGCCCACGGAGTGCCAGTGAGTCATACACACACACACATACATACACATATACACTCACACTTGAGCATATCACACCTCTTACACTGATACGTCTCCCCACCTTTCTCTTTTGCTTTCTATGTCTCTGTTTCTCTCTTTTCTGGCTAACTTCTTGTACATGTATTGTTTTCATGAAAGAGAACTCTACTTTTAGCACTGTTTGGTCACTGACACTTTTTTCTCCTTCCTTAATGACTCTCTGTGTCTTTTTCTGTGCCATGAGAGACACTATGTACATCAGTTGAAAATGGAGAATGTTCAGTCAGTCTTAATTCTCTGAGTAGCTCAAAGTAATCCTCTAACTTGTCCCACTCTCCAGATTTACCGGACCAATCAGTGTGCAGGAGAGTTTGTCATCACGTTCCCGAGAGCCTATCATAGTGGCTTTAACCAGGGTTTTAACTTTGCAGAGGCAGTTAACTTCTGCACTGTGGATTGGGTGAGTTTGTGCACTTGTCTCAGACATGTTTTCTGGAGCCAGTTTTTTTTTTTTTAAATGTGGTTAGATAGGTATTTTAGATTTATTATATCTGGTTAGATAACCCACCCCCTCTTTCTGCAGATGCCGTTGGGCCGTCAGTGTGTGGATCATTACCGTATACTGCATCGTTACTGTGTATTTTCCCATGATGAAATGATCTGTAACATGGCTGCCAAAGCAGACAAGCTAGACGTGGTCCTGGCCTCTGCTGTACACAAAGATATGGTGCTGATGATCAATGAGGAAAGGGACCTTCGAGACCAAATACGCAAGATGGTGAGAGCCGGTGACTCGAAATGATGAAATTTACTTCTGATCAACATGGCAAATTTATATATTTGTAAAATGTATTAAAAATGTAACATTTTGTATAACCAATTTTTTTAAATTTTATTTATTTATTTATTTTTTAAGAATACCTTTATAAAGATGCCCACAAATCAACTAATCTTATCTTTCCAAACATTTTTGTTTTGCCACCTAGATTTTGGTTTGCATCCAGTTATATTCTAAACTCTAACTCCTCTGTGCTAATGTAGATCAGCAACTTGCAGTTTAAAGTGCTGATGGAACATGGGAACGGTTCAGTAGTTAGGAAAGCATATAGACTTTGGGAGACTTTGCAGTTTCCTTACTATTTTACAATCGGAAATTAAATTAGTTTATATAAGAGCCTTAACTTAATGTCATCATTCAGCCCAGAAGCAAAAATCTGAGTAGATTTTTAAAAATTAATTCATTTTGGTGATCTTCTTTAGTGTGTTTGTTTTGGAGTGTTTCTCTCTGGCTTTTTGGTGTAAAAATGTAGAGTGTGGTGCGCTGTACAAGGCCTTTATTTACATGCATACAGTTTAGAAAGTCATATTTGTAATCATGCCATTTCACTAAGATTTTATGACCTTCTCTAGCACAAAAATGAGTTTGTTTTAAGCTCTATGTTTGGTGTGTGTAGACGTTATTGCTTTTCTTTGACAGATCAGAGCTGTAATTAACAATGTTTCGGAATCTGCTAGCCAGCCAATCTACAATTGCATTCTTTTACAAGCTGAGATGACCTGAGTTCAAATGTCTCTATAGCTAAACTTTAGCAACATGGGCTGGACTGAAAACATCTGCTATAGATATTCAGTTGAAGCAGTATACATATTCTTATGTTGATAAACATTATTGTTTATCATTGTGGCTATTGCTTACAGATGAAGGGGAAATATAATAGAAGCAGTGTAGTTCCTGTTTTTGAAACCACTTGGGCCATCTTTGCACTCAACCATGTGTGTAGCATGTTGTTTTGCTATTTTTCTGTCAAATTCATCAGTACTTTCCCTCTCATCCTCTCTTTCTCTCTCCCTAGGGAGTGGTACAGTGTGAGTTGTTTGAATACGACTTGCTCCAAGATGATGAGCGACAGTGCACAAAGTGCCGCACCACCTGTTACCTGTCTGCTCTCACCTGTCCCTGTCGGCCAGGTGAACAGGTGTGTCTGCACCACGCCCACCACCTGTGCTCCTGCCCCGTCTCTAACTATGTGCTCAAGTGAGTCTATGGAAACCTCATCCTTTTTTTTTGGCCAAGTACTTCAGTGCTTGATTATATTTATACAAATAATAATCAGTTACATACAAATGCATAACAGTGCACAGTACTTTCATAATAAAAAGCTATTTCTATAGGCTTTTAAATTGATCTTTCTTTTTTTAATAGAGAAGCAAGTGTCCACTTTTTGATAGACTTGAGTGTAAATTACACTATAATCCTCCTTGTCCTCTGCTGCAGGTACCGCTTCACGCTGGACGACCTCTACCCCATGATGAATGCTGTGAAGCAGAGATCTGTGTCCTATGATGATTGGGCCTCACATGTCACTGAGGTGCTGGAGGCCAAGCTGGACAAGAAACGCAGTGAGTTTTACCTCGATTTCTGTAAATAAAGTTAAATAAACTCACTGGATAACTCATTGCTGATAAACATCTTATGCTGTTAAACTTCATGAGTAGCTGGGTGTTTTGTTTTTGTCTTAGCTATGCTGTGCTTTGCTATTCTATCAAATTATTTTTTTTAAAAAGCTATTAACTACCAATACCTATATGATTTTGATGTCATCATGCATTCTTACTGGAAACACTGACATTCTCCAGAAATGAAATTATTAATTGTAACAGATCATTTCTTAAATTAGCAAAATCATAAGTGCCTAAGTTCAGGTTCGAGAGGCCTAAAATGTGTAGTATTAAATGTGTTCTCTTTCTTTTTTACTCCAGACCTCTGTGTATTCCGTTCTCTGCTTGAGGAGTCGGATAAGAGAAAATTCCCAGATAACGATCTGTTACGGCACCTGAAATTGGTCACTCAGGATGCAGACAGATGTTCTTCAGTGGCCCAGCAGCTGCTAAATGGCAAGAGACAGACCCGGTACTGACCCAAAAGCTTACTTGTGGCTATATTCAGGCCAGCATTGTGAATTATATATTTGTATGTTTAAAACTGTGCAACACACACAGTATGTGTATTGAGCATAGGAGAGCGGTAGTGTTGACTGTTTTGTACCTTATTAGGTACCGCATTGCTGGAGGAAAGTCTCAGAACCAGCTGACAGTAGAGGAAATGCGGTCATTTGTCCGTCAGCTTTACAACCTCCCCTGCAGCCTAACACAGGCACCGTTACTGAAGGTAATACACACGCACTCAAATACAGTCTTTACCAATTAAAGGTCCGTCCTGGATCGAAGCTTATTACCAGTGTGAGAAATATATATTTTTTTCACTACTAATCACTTCGAAACCTGCAAAATCCAGAAAGCGTTTTGACACAACTTGTATTGTCATCTCTCTGAGGCTGCAGCAGTAAAAAAAAACAAAAAACAATCTGCTAGCTCAATAAATTAAACAAAAGTAAACGCTGGATTCTCTTTCAGCCTCAGTGAATGTTCAGGTCAATTGATTGTGAGCTAATCAAGTCACTGATTGTGAATGTTACTTAAAAACCTATTGCTTTTGTTAAACATTCTAACATTTATATAACAGTACACTGTATTTCTTCTGTTTTTGTTTGCACCACTTTGAAAGAAATGGCTTGTTGAACATATAAGCTCAAAGATCACAGCCCTGAGAAAGGACTTAAAATGGCACAGAATCAAATAAAATTTTAGTTTGTAGATTATCTATAACAGAAATAGTTAATTCTCTCTTTTTCTGGGGAAACCTTTTTTTCTTTTCTCAGGAACTGCTGAACCGTATCGAGGATTTCCAACAGCACAGTGAAAAGGTCCTCTCTGATGATGTCAGTGCTGATTTGGTGGGAGAAATCCAGTCTCTGTTGAAAGAGAGTTCAGAGTTTGACGTGTTTTTGCCAGAGGTTCCACGGCTTCGAGAACAACTGGAGCTTGCCCGCTGGCTTTCAGCTGTCCGGCAGGCTGAGGATTCAGTCACCAGTCCCCGCGGCCTCTCGCTGGACGGCATGCGACGACTGATTGACCGCGGCGTGGGTCTAACCCCTCACCCGTCCACAGAGCGCGCCATGGCCCGCCTTCAGGAACTCCTCACACTGTCTGAGCAGTGGGAGGAGAAAGCGCAGACACTGCTCAAGGCCAGGTGGGGGCAGCATCAAGCCGCACAGGCCTTTTACAAATCACATAGAGCCAGTGTTATTTCTCATTGATTTAGAAGCACGAAAGATCCAGCAGATTTGTAGAAGCTAGCTTGTCTATTCTTTATTCCATTCAGACTAAAGAAATGAAATCTACAATACTGTAAGCTTTAAAGATATGACAGTGTATATCCAAGTTACACAGGTCAACAGGTCAGAATCATCAGAGATAAGTTTATGTGGGTTCTGTAGTGTTTTTCTTGCTGATTTCAAATCTGTGTTGAGTTTTTCCCGCACGTACAGTTTTTGTGATGAAGCTAGTTATATATTGCATGATGGTGGCATAATTAGCATATAATA
>JBBJLS010000016.1:13186960-13199885 GCA_037577275.1 Bryconaethiops microstoma | reverse complement strand
TTATTATTATTTTTTTTTAATCAGAGTGGTTGCATGTGTACATATTGTGAAGATGCTCTGACCCAGTTGTCTAGCCATCAAAATTTGGCCCTAGTCAAAGTCACTCAGATTCTTACGCTTGCCAGTTTTTCCTTCAAGAAGCGAAAAAGGGAAAAAGGAAAATGCACCAGGAAAATCATTGCCCGGGTGTCTGACACACCCAGTAAATGCAGTAGGTGCCCAACAAAGCAATTTAGCACTGCAGGAATGTACATGACATTTGATGTTCATGTATATTTCTGGACAGAACTGAGTGGCCTACAGTGATAAAGACTGTGTGTGTGTTCTGAGGAACACACACACACTTACACAGAACTCAGATGTTTCCTACTGTCTGACTGCATCTGTTTCCTCAGCTCTGTTTGAACAATGAGCAGCCAGGGGCTGTTTCTGGAAACTCCAGCTAAGGAAACTTCTGCACTTACATTGCTTTGAAATCCATGTGTGCCATAATAGGATACTCGTCATTAGGGCAAGGGGTGTTCTCATTGTGTCCAAACACCTACTGTATCACTGTATACTCAACAGAAAACACTGTTTACATACAGACCATCTAAAGCTCTTGTAATAAGAGAAGCTAAGATGATTCACTAAGAGTCTGTTCAAAATACACCACACTGGACTCACTTTCTCGTGTTCATTATTCAGAAAGTGAACAGGTGATGGAAGCTTTTGTTTCATTAAAGCAACAACACATATTCAAGAATGTGTTTGGGCTTCTCTACCCACCTCTTAGTGCTACACTATTTGGCCAAATGTATTGGGACGACTCACCAACAGGGATTTTAATGACATTGCATTTAAACTCATAGACTTTAATATGGAATTGATCCCCTCTTTGCAGGTACAACAGCTTTCCAAGGAGTGTGTTCCTGACCTGTGATGGATATACAAGTGACCCACTATTTAATCACTTGCACTCCTACCTGGTTCTTGCTTTGATGGAAATGGAAGAAACCTTTAAGTAAAGTGGCCTCTTATAGTCACACATGAACACACCACAGCACAGCACACAGTGTGAACAGTGTGAAATTCTTTCTCTGCATATAACCCATTCACCAAGTGAACCAGTGGGCAGTCACAAAATGCAGCGCCCAGAGAGCAGCATGTGGGGACGATACCTTGCTCAAGGGTACCTCAGTGGTGTTACTGGCAGTGTTTGGACTCGAACCCACAACTTCCTGATCACAGGGGCAACTCTCTAACCACCAGAACCTTTTAACCTCAAAAGGGCTCTTTAAACTCTCACATCCCATTTACAAGAACTGATTTTTTACATTCATTCTCATAAAGTTCATCTTTAGGGAGCCAAAATGTGTATCAAAATGACCAAAGAATGCACATTGTAGCCATTAACAACTGATTTTTCTGTTGATTTTTCATTATATTACATTGGTGACAGAATCTGTTCTGCTTTACATTTGGACACACCTGACTTCCCCATTTTGAAGCTGATAAAGATCAAATCAAAAATAGAAGAATGACAAGCACTGAATGTCCCATACAGAAATAAAATATGTATAAAGTGTATTTATCAGACGCATATAAAAATGTTTGAGCAGGGTTAAAAAAAATATTTTGTTACAAATAAAAAATACATTATCACATATTTTTTCTCACGTTACACCATCAAGGACTTTAACAACACAAGATTTTAGCGTTTCTGTGGGAAATTTGTACTTATTCATTCTATAGAGCATTTAAGAGGTCATACACATATGTTGGACGAGAAGCCCTGGCTTGCAATCTCCGTTCCAGTTCATCTCAAAGGTGTTGGATGGGGTTAAGGTCAGGGCTCAGTGCAGCATGTCATATTCTTCTCTGCCAACCTCTGAGTGCTACACAATATGGACAAAAGTATTGGGACGAATAACCATTACACCAACAGGGACTTTAATGACATTGCATTCAAATACACAGAATTTAACATGGAGCTGCTCTCCCGGTTTACAGCTATAACAGCTTCCACTTTTCTTGGAAGGCTTTCCACAAGATTTTGAAGTTTCTGTGGGAATTTGTGCCCCATTCATTCTGCGTTTATGAGGTCAGGCATTCTTGTTGGATGAGAAGGCCTGGCTCGCAATCTCCGTTTCAGTTTATCCCAAACGTATTGTATGGGGTTGAGATTAGGGCACTGTGTGGCCAGTCAAGTTCATCCACACTGAACTATTCAACCATGCCTTTACGGACCTTGGGGCACAATCCTGCTGGACTAGAAAAGGGCTGTTCCCCAAACTGTGTGTCCAGAATATCTTAGTATGCTGAAGCAATAAATGGAAGTAAGGGGACGCCTGAATGCATGACTGAGGTGTGTCCCATTACTTGTGTCCATTGAGCCTTTGTTTCAGTGAAGAATGTGCTTTGGCTTCTCTGAGCACCTCTGAGTGCTGCATTATATGGACAAAAGTATTCGAGTTTACTGTGGAGTTTTAAAGCATGTATGCTTGAGAGCTCCAGCTGCTGCTATGGGCTGGAGTTGGCTCCAGTGTGGACTTCTCCTCTCATCTGTTGTTTTAGTGACATTGGCCAAGCCTTCTTCCCCTCAGCTCCGGAGTGTCTGTGCCACTGCCCTTTTAAGGAGGCTGGTGGGAAGCAAGAGAATGACGTTTGCAGCAGCAGCAGCGAGCCAGGAGCTGCTCTCAGCCCAGTGGAGCGGAGGGGAGGACGAGACACGGTGAGTGACACGGACAACTTCTCCAGCGCTCTCTCGGCACATACAACCAGTTCGTCCGGGCGAGCCGTGGCTCCCCACAGGCTTCTACGGTCGACTACGAGTCGTTCTAATAATATATTAGTAGGGCTTTAAACTCAAAACACTCTGAAACCCAGGCCGGGCGGAAGGGAGCTGGTTAGCTTAGCCAAGTTAGCAGGCTCCTGCATTCAAATGCAGCACCTACTGGTTAACCAGAACTAGCTTTAGCATGCTAAGCTAACAGTACCGCCAGGCTGGAAAATAAGGGCGTCAGATTAGAAACTACACGTTTTACAGCTTTATTATGACTGTCTTTAGTTTATGTTTGATTTGCATGGTCTACAAACCAGCGACAGCTTGTTTGTAAGCATAAAAAGCAGCTAGAAGCTAACCGAAACTTTGTTAGCTGTCAGGCTAAGCTAGCTAAATTAGCAGTGGGGTTAGAACACTGCCTGTCCGTGTTTGAGTTGGGTGTTTTTAGCAGACGTTGGTCCAAAGTCGTCTGGATAACTATCCATATCAACTTATTAAGCTTAAACAGTCCTTTATTGCATTCTCTGGCTGTCACCTCAGGTATTTTCAGCCTTTTAAAGCTAACCTGGCTAATTTACGAAGACTTAATTAACGACCAGACAGCCCCTGCCTGTTATAACAGTCCTGTTAAAGTTGTCAGATAGTGAGAAGTAATACACCTGTGTTTTCTAAACATTACACTTTTGTGATTGCTAAACATAACACTTTTGTGGCTGCTGTGGGTGTTTTGTGGCCAGCAAACAGTAGCCCTCAGAACATAGTTCTGTAGTTAGTTATCAACAATCGTAGCAGTGCCAGACTCAAGGTTTTGTTGGTAGAACACAGCTTGTCAGCTTTTATTTATGCAGTATCATATTCACATAGTATCTTAATGCAAAAATGGTCATCTGTGTCTCATTCCAGTCTAAACAGCCAACTTGTAGCAGCATCTAGCTCATTATGCCATTACCAGTGACTGTGGGCTGGAATATTTGGGCAGATGCTTGTTTTATAACTGGGCTACATCTCTGCAGCATTTCAGAACTTAGTAGCTGTGGAAGAGCAGTTCCTGCGTCTTGGCTTGCTCCAAGTTTTATGCATTGCGTGGGAACTCGTTATTGTGAGATATGAAATATAACTTTTTAGCAGTTCTGCATACCGGATGGACCTTGAGTGTCCTATTCAGTAATGTGGAGGGTCAGTAAGTGGGAGTTTTGGACCCCCCCTTTTTTTGGACCAGGAATGTTAGATAGTCTGTCACTTGTAGTTCTGTCATTTGTTAAAGCCCTCTTTAGACAGGTTATGTTATTTGATTTTGGATTATAGGAAAGTAGTAGTATTAGTGATAAATGTCAATCTTTCAAAGTGTTCGGGTGATGTCCATCATGCTCAGCTTCTAGAGATGCATCGGTTTGATGTGATTTGATATGGTGATGTCTCAATTTGGCACATTTATATTACGAAAAAAATCACTGGCTTCCATATGTGATGAAATATCCATTTTACCAGTGCTGCGTAGTGCATGGACCTTGAGTATCCTATTCTGTAATGTGGAGGGTCAGTAGGTGAGTTTTGGACCTTTTTCCCCCATAGTAAGTGAAATTCAGTATTACTGACTTTTACGTCAGTACTGATTATTGCATCAGAAGAGCGGAATATTGAAAATGTACATAGCATTAAATACCTAAGTAAACAATAAAGATGCTTGGTACAGAATCTGGACCAATGATTGACTGTACTAAATTGCATTTTGTATGCAGTGTGTTTTGATTAGTCCATCTTCCCTCAGTAAATATGTTGACTTGCAGCACCTCACATTGATTTCTGCTTTAAGCTGCACTTTAGTATTGTAACATTTTTGAATGATATTTGCACTAGTTATGTCTCCATGTTTAAGTAAAGTTTAGTTTAAGTCATATTATAAGGGTATATTGTGCCCTTTTGATGAATGTGTATACTTATTATAAGCAACTATTGGTCCTTGGATAAATCAGGTTTTCATGGTGGTGAATCTTCATGGGTTGGTTTTCCAAACATTGAGTTGATCTATGTCTGGAAAACTGTTCCTAAAATCTTTAGCCCAAGGCTAGGGTTTGGCTGAAAATTTCTGAAATCAGGTTTTGTGTACAGAGTTGTCAGCTATAGCTCCTCTGATGCCGAATGTGAGTTGAGAGGATGGTGTCTGTATGGTGGAGTATGGAAACCAGAATCACTTTCCAGCTCTTAGCAACCACTCACAGTGGCATTCCATAGTGTTTACTGGTTACACAAGCAGCTGAGCAGATGATCCTGACAGACGGCCTCTTTCCTCTTCACTCTGGTTCCTCAAATGCAAGGCCAATCGTCTGGTTCTGTCACACACTTTTTGTTTGATGTTATGTAATTGCATTTGATTTGTACTATTTCATTTCTTGTGTTGGTGCAGAGTAGTAGAACTCTAGTTATATTCAGGCTATGCTGACAGTTGACCAAGATAGTTATTGGTGATTCCAGTTTTGTGTGTGAGCAAATGGTCTTCAAGCTTAAAAATGGCAAGTAACCTTTCTTGTCTTTCTCTGTAATTTAGCGGATTAGTGTTGGTGCACAATGCGAAGAGATGCAGCTGTCTTCTGCAAGGAAAATAAATGAAAACCTATTTTGTATCTCAATACAGAAATGTCAGTACAGCAGCCAGTATGATATGGGACCTGTTGTTCAGGGTTTGAGTACAGTGATTTCAGCAGCTTGCTTTAGCAATATTCTGCTGCTGTTCTTCATAAGTGTTATCTCACATGCTGTTATGTAGGTCTGTAGATAACCTTATGGTTGCCAGTGTGGAGTAATGTAATTTATCAACCTACCAGCCATTAAATGATATAAAAGTGTCAGACAACGACCTCTGAATAAGTACCTGATGATGCATCTTCATGTTCTTTCAAGCCATTAATTTAACCTTGCTTTGCATGCCCTATTGATTCAGTAAACTATTAAATGGTTTTTATGAAGTATTAGGTAGGATGGTTAGAATATTAAGCCAGCTGCTTGCATTACTGTGAAAGACCTGTCAAAAAAACATGAATTATGAAGCTGTAGTCATCATTAGTGTTCATGTGATGGATTGTGCCCCTCATAGTGCTAAAAAATTATAGGAATGTTAGATTGTTGGTCACTTTCAGTTCTGTCATTTGGTAAAGCCCACTTTTGACAGATTATTTGATTTTGGGGTGTAGTAAGGTGGTATTAGTAGTAAATGTGGATCTTTCCTTTCAAAGTATTCAGGTGATGTCCATCATGCTCAGTTTCTAGAGGTGGATCGCGTTTGTTTTGGTATGATATGGTGGTGTCTCAGTTGGGCACATTTTAATGACTGAACAAAATGACTGGCAGCCATATGCTAAAACGGTAATTTTTCCGTTTTCAGTTTATTAGAGCATTCAGCACTATAACCACACTGTGTTATACAGTATTCTGATCAATGCTTTAACTACAATCTTATATCCCAGCTCAAAGTTAACACCATAGTCATGAGCTAACATGGTTGTCATTTTACAACAATATTGTAAATTGCAACACTATAAGATACAGTCTGGTGCATTGTATTGCATCATCCCTACTGACTTTGGAAATTATGAATGCATTTAATAAAGATGCACAATCGGTATTGAATTTGGCAGCTTTTTGCACCACATAAATGGTAATTTTATTACTTTTATTTAGTTCATTTAATTTATTTAGTTCACAGTGTGAACTTACAAAAATCATAGGCCACTTTGACTGGAGTCTGGAGTCGGCCTTAAAGTTCATGAACAGTGCAGACTTAACGTTTAAGTAATGTGATCAGTTGTTGAACACCACATGAATTCCATCCCATTTGTTTTGGATTGGGAAGCCACTTGTTATGTCAATGTGCTGGAAAGTCTTAATCAAATCCTAAGTTCAGCAGCCCATGTGTGACTGTCTTTGACTGATGAAAATAAAGCTGAGGGGTGTGGTCGAGATAGCTGTTTGATCACTCTGGGCATAATTCTGACTTTGTTATATTAATACGTTTATCTTGGTGAGAAAGGTGATCTTTGTGAAGGTGTATAATTGTCAATGTTGAGATGCATCAGACATCTCTTTGTTATGGACAAGTGAAAGAAATTTAATAGGCATTGCTAAAAGAGAGAAATAAATTGAGTGTAAATCTGGCCTGATATCCTGGTTTAGTATTTCATGAATCACCTTGTTACCCCAACAGTATTCTTGTGAATGCTCATCAATGACTAAGCATTTATGGAGATGATTCTTACAAAAACAATATCTAATGTCTTACAGGGTGTTATAGAACACCTTTAAGGGACAGCATTGAATATTGTTTGTTTATTTGAACTTGAGCTGTGTCTGTCATCAGGTTCTTGTATGCAAGTGTTCACAAAGGTGTTCATTGTTGTACATTAATAGTTGCGTATAATGAACAAAAAGAGACAAATTGTTAATTTATAAAGGAATTTATCATTGACAAAGTTAATCTGTCATCAGCTACAAGGGTGTAGTCACATCTGTGTAACTTTGAATCATCGACTATATGGGCCAATTATGAAGGAAGGGGTGGTGACATTTAAGGGACCTCCAAAATGGCAAAAAAAAAACCCTAGATTTTTCATTGTTTTTGTTGTATTTTGGTTTAATGGTAATAATGCTGTGTAGAACACATCATTGATTTAGATGGAATTTTTATTTTGTTTTTAAGATGCTCCATGCTTTCTGAAAGACGTGTTGTGGAAAATATTTTACATCTGGATTTGGCACAGTGCTTAGAGTGAGAACTGGTGAGAAAGTGAAAGAGTACAAGAAGGGCTCAAAAGTGCTGACTTCATCAAATTTCAAGTTGCTTTATGACTGTTAGTTTTGTTTGCTTCCTATTAGTTTCGGTTGTTTTAGAGATTACATTAACCAGACTTTGGAGCTCCAGTCATCATAAACCTTCAGCGGGACAGATGGGAGTTCAGCAGATCTAATAAGGCAGAGTGGTGACCGAACACAGCAGAGGGAATACTTCAAAATGCTGTGACGGCTCCATCAGTGATGGTCAAAGGATAGTCTTTCAGATCTTGTGGGGTTTCTCACACCCAGGCGTATTCTTCTAAGATCAGAATTGTTCAATGAAATGTCTTTCTCATTCTACACTTAAAAAATGGAATCAACAATTTCTTTAATCAATTACAGAGTGAGATGGCTTGTTAAATGTCAAGACCACTTTGTAAACATCACTGTACTCTTTACGCTGTAAGCATAGTTCATATAGTAAATCTGTCACTACTGATTACATTAGTAATCTGGCGAATTTTATGATTAATTAAGTAATCATGTACATGTAATTTATAACCGAACATTTCATATTATTTAATGAAATTTGTAACTACTAACATCCCGATGATGCAGGTTCCCTGTCTGTCAGTAATGCTCACAAAAGCTGTGAAGAATCTGCTGAGCACAGCTTTGTAATGACCTGTGGATACAGTTTTATAACTCATATTAAGTCATGATTAAGCCGGTAATTTGATTAATATTTTCAATCAAGACAATCCTTGTATGTAGTTAGCAAGTATTTATGGCTTATTGAAAATAAGAGTACTGACCTTACTGCCCCTGATTTTGTTGGCAAAGAAACACTTTTTTGTGTAAATTGTGCCACAGAATGCACTATTGTTCATGAATTATGTAA
The DNA here is from genome assembly GCA_037577275.1 of Bryconaethiops microstoma. NCBI lineage: Eukaryota > Metazoa > Chordata > Actinopteri > Characiformes > Alestidae > Bryconaethiops > Bryconaethiops microstoma. The sequence continues at coordinate 13,191,456 of JBBJLS010000016.1, read as the reverse complement.
TTACATGAGTGTATAGGTGTCATGCCATTTGATTAAGCTGAGAATGAAGACTTCTTATTGAGAAGGATGTGTGAATACAATTAAGGTGTGGATATTATCAGTGAACAATATGATCTTGTTTTTTACAATACATTTTGAAAATTATTAGCTTTATGTTTTTCTTTGTGTTGCAGTTGCAACCTTTTGCGGACAGGGCTGGACAAGGAAATGACAATAACATTTAGTTTGCATTTCATGTAAGCTGGTTCTTCTGACTTTTAGTCTGAAGGCTGAATTTTTCAAGTGAATGCAGGCTTGAAACAGTAATCTGTTGTTCTCTTTCTTCAGCTGTAACACAGTGAGGAATGCCAATGTAGGTAGAAAGAAATTTGCGATGGGCTTGTGCAAATTTGCATGAGCAAAACTGTTGACGGAGGAGTGTGACGTGGAGATTTAGCTGTGTTTCGGGGTTGCTGAAATGAAAGTGCAGTTTCACATAGCTTGTATGATGTAAAACTGCAGCCTTTGTTAATGACCTCATTCCCCTTTTACCTGTTTTAATCTGTGAACCCTGGTTGCCGTCTCTGAACAGATGAAGTAGGGAGTTGTCATTCGCAGCTGTTGGGCGTGTGCGCGCGCGCATGTGTGTGTTTGTGCAGAACGTTTGAGTTTCACTGCACTCTCAGGCTGTTGTATAGGGCGTTGTCAGGGCTCCAACTCAATAGAACACAGAAGTATAAGCAGGCAAAGATCACAATGGAGTGCACAAGGCTTACAGCAAGAGACAAACCTTTAACATACACACAAATATATATATACACCTACACAGTGTTCTAATTTTCTGTCTAACTGGAAAATTGATTTGTTACAGTTACTTTAAAAGGACAACTTTTGACTCAAATCGAGAATGTATAATCGAGAGGTATATTATGCCTACAAAAGATAGTTGTGCCCCTTAACTTACATTAGAAGCATGTGATGCCCAAAAAAACCTCTAATAATCTTGTAATGCACTTTGAAAATGGGGAAAAAACAGGTGCTATGATACTTATTTTTTCCGCTAGCCTTTGAAGCCAGAAACATTTTCCATGAGCTTGGCCTGAGCTATGTTAGTGCGTTCTCTAATTCCTTGCCAGTTTTGTTCAAGGCAGCACTGAGTATGTAAGCACTTAAACAGTGTGTGTGCGTCTGTGTGGGTGAGATAAAGCAAAATAAGTGTTGTTTGCAACCGCTTTAGTCTTTTATCAGTGGAAGTGAGCAAGACAGCGATTAGCCTCCTATTTACCAAGTAGTGTGTTGCTGCCTGCTATCAAACGTCAGGCTTATCTCTGCAGCTGGCATTAATACAGAGCTGCTACTAACATGCATCCACATATGGAGCTGTTAACCTGTTAGCACTTTGCATAGCTCTAATCCACCAGGTGCTGTGTAAGACTGGAATGGACCTCTAACCGCACCCAGTGTGGTGGTTTCACCTGTGCTCATGTTGGTGTGACGTTTGGGTTTAATTACAATAATCAGTCAGTCTTTGCAATGTCCAGCCTGTTTTACATTTAGATGAAGGTCCCGTTTCTTTTCAGTGAAGGTAATTCTGTAATAGTAGGTACGTACTGCAGCCATGAGCTTGATGTGAATTCCATTTAATTCAGTATCGTAACTTGGCCTCATTAATCTTTTGTATATGTATGGAGGCGGCCTACATTTTTGACATAGATTTGTGAGAATATAAATGCTTGTTTGTTTGCTTGTGAAAGAAGACAATGCATGCTTCGTGCCATTCTCTCATTGCTCTCTCGAGCTGGGGTGTGCATTAGCAATGCTAATAGTGTGTGTGTGTGAGAAAATGAGTAGTTGGCACTGCCAGGCAAAATATAAGCAAGCAATCTGACACCTCATTTAGGTAGATTTATGAGCAGTTACATTTGACAGATGGAACCACTTGATTGGCTGGTCACACATTCTCCACCAGTGCAGTTTAATTTATTTTTCTCTAATGGACCATTCTGTATTTAGCATCTTTAAGTATTTGTTTGTTTACATGTAGTAAAACAGTGGAGTAGCAACATAGTTTCAGATTCTAAGGTCAAGACATGATTTGCCCTCTGGTTAAATATGGCTCTAAACAGCAACCCCTACAATTTCCGGGGTAAAAATGCCTGGTAATTTGAGCACAGGTGTTTGCAAACTATAAGCTCACCTCCCCACGCACTTTACTCTTAAATGTATCACAAAAATGCCCCTCTTGACACCCACTGGTTTCCATGAAAGATGTTAAAGCAGCGACTGCTGGAAGATACCGTGGGACGTATTTGCAAAGCAGTTTTCTGTTTCAGTGTAAATAGATTCTTCAGTTTTAAAATCTTTTTTGTTAAGCTCTTTAGTATACAGCAGTAACGGCTGGAAGAAGCTGGAACTGCAGTGTAGTGTGCAGGTTGCTCAGATTATACGTGCAGCCAGTTTACAGTGCTAATATTCACCATTAAATATTAATGCATTACAGTAGAGAAAAACCATGTTCGCTTTGCCACCCATTGTTTTTACACAATATGGACAAAAAGTATAGGGACCTGTTGTTCAGGGTTAGGACTAGGCTTCTTAATTCTAGATACATTTGGACAACGCCATGCTTCCAACTTTGTGGACACAGTTTGGGGAAGACTCTTTTCTATTACAGCAAGACTGTGCCCCAGTGCACAAAGCATGGTCCATAAATACATGGCAGGATGAGTTCAGTGTGGAAGAGCTTGACTGGCCCGCACAGAGCCCTGACCTCAACCTTGTCCAGCACATTTGGGATGAACTGGAATGGAAATTGTGAGCCAGGCCTTCTTGTCCAACATCAGTCCCTGACATCATAAATGCTCTACAGAATGAACGGACATGAGATCCCACAGAAACACTTGTGGAAAGCCTACTAAGAAGAGTGGAAATCTATGTATTTGAATACAGTATCAGTAAAGTCCTTGTTGGTTTAATGATCAGGTGTCCCAATACTTTTGTCCATACAGTGTATGTAGACGGAGAACATGCATGGTGGGTCGTGGGAGCAAAGCTGGATAATGTGACCTTTTTAAAAGTTTTAATTTTCATATTTGGGGATGACAGTTCAGTTGCTGAAATGTGGTGTGGCATGCACTTTTACTCATGACAGACAAACAGGCTTTCATCGCAAAGCAGTCAACGACTAGCCAGAAGATGTGCAATTCAGTCCCATGATGTTAATACAGTGCAAATCTTCACATCGCCCACTGGAAAGAGTGAACTTCTCTAAATCTACTTTTGTCCACCAAGTAATTACTGGTTTAGTGATGATTACAGGAGCTGTTTGTTGTAAACAGTCGGTGCAGGCGTGCCTGCCAAAGGCCTGCTGCAATGCTTGTGAAAAATAATCGTCAGTCCAACCATGGCTTCTTTTTACTAGAGTACATTTGTGTCATAGTTATTAGGCTATTTTTATCCTCCTTGTCAATGCTATTGGAAATCTGATGTGTGCATGCTTTTAGATTCTCAGTGAGAGTGCAGAGTGAACCCTCGATTGATGTGCTTTGACATTCAGTAACTTCTATACATGGCTCTTTTTTCAATAATTTTACATTACATGTCAGTCTGCAGCCAAACAGTGTCACAATCATTTAGTGAAAGCAAGGATGTGCTGGAAAGTGAGCACTGCAGTGGAATGATTTGAGAAAGAGAGCAAATGAGCTGTCCTTATATGGCTTGTTCAGAGGGAGATGGTTAGGGGAGGGAAAGTGGAGCAGGGAGAGAGTAAGCAAGCAAGTTTTACATTCATCACTTGATTCCTTTGTTCTTTTGGTTTTGTCATATTATTCCTTGACAATCTACTGTAAAACGCAAAAATATGAGTATAGAAGAGTACCTGAAATGGCACGATACAGTTAACCCATGCAAATATAAAATGTGAAAAAATGATCAGAGAACTGAGATTTCCTACTGTATAACCACTCTTGATGAACTGGATTTCTGCGTGATCTACAAGAGAGCTGGGTGAGGGACTGGGGAACAGGCAAAGAATCGAAGAGTGAATTAAGCATCTCATGTACTGTCTGAACTGCAGGTTTGTTCTGACAGATGTGTGCAGACGAAATGCAAATGAGAGAGAGAGAGAGAGAGAGAGAGAGCGAGCAAAACACTGAATTGAAACAGAAAGAAATGAGGAACTTGGTTGTAACCTCAGTGTGACAACCACAGCCCTGACTGAAACCTTAAAACCTTCTTTTCTCACCCTTCACCTAACCTAACCCAACCCAACGTGCAGCTTTCTGGCCAGAACCCTCTAACCTCTATTTGCTCACCAAGGGGCAGGTGGTGGCCTAGTGGTTAAGGCGTTCGCCCTGCGATCAAGAAGTCGTGGGTTCGATTCCCTAGTAGCACCTCTGAGGTACCCTGAGCAAGGGTACCCCCTGAGTCCCCACACACTGCTCCTGGCTGCCCCCTGCTTCACTTGGTGAATGGGTTAAATGCAGAGGAGGAATTTCGTGCTGTTCACACTGTGTGCT